>JAWRVF010001129.1:0-106164 GCA_036785485.1 Physcomitrellopsis africana
GTCGATTCCCAGCTTCCAACGTTGCGCCGTGGACAACGAGCAACAAAGAGAAATCGTGGTGGAGAGCAGTTACCCGAAAAGAGAGTAGCATCAGAGCAGACGCAGGACAATCCAACAATGGCAGCTGAATTGCAAGACATGCTGGGTAAAACTACACAAAACCATCAGTGCTACGGAGGTGCTGGTTCGCAACTCGATCGCCCCTGCTGCCGCAGCCAACTAGCGCCAAATACAAGTAAAACTGAAATATTCACGGATGAACGCTGCGAAGGCTGGCGTGCAAAAAACGACATACCGCCACCCATTCATGAGTCTTCCGGACCCCCGTCGCCCACTGAAAAGAGAGCCCAGAGGAAACGAAGAGGACCGTGAGTGTATTGGAACCCAACTCCCGTTTCACACCGCACCGCTCGTCCACAGTCAAAATCAAGAATCAAAGAACACAGTTCCGATTCCGGACAAAATCCTGCTTCTAGAAGAGATGTTTGACTGCCGAACGAACACATTAAAGATACACAGAAGTGAGCCATCAAATGCGGCAATGATGTTTTGGAGGAATGAATGAATGAATGAATGAAGCGTACTGAGTTCTCAGCAGGGATGCCCTCGGCGACCATCAAAGACGGCTGCAGCCAGAGGAGAACAGCGGGTCGGTCATCCAAGAAGCCGCAGCGACGACTCAAGTTGACTTAATTGGTGGGCAACTCACACTGAGAGTATTCGAATCCAACATTCGTTTTAAGTGCAGGGTCCTCCCACCCATTTCCTCGTCTCACCCTCTTACGAATCGTCTGTCTCAATATCTCTGAAGCTCCTGCTCCCACTGCAGCGAGCTCCTCGTTGATCTCGTCGGAGTTTAGACCATAGCCATGTCTCAGACCATCTCTCACACTGAAGTGCTCCAGGTCCGCGCGGACGAACTATGGGAGGCCGTCAAGCAGGCGGAGACGCACTTGTGCGCCAATATGCCTGAGTTCTTCACAAAGTCGGAGTTTGTGCAGGGCAATGGCGAGCCTGGCAGCATCCGTGTGATCACCCTGGGTTCAGGTTTTGCTCCGTCCCGTCTTTCCGAATTCTGGTTCCTGAATTCGGTGAATGCATTACCCCGCAGGCACGAATCTTGCATGGTCGGACTAGTTTCGCGCTCGCATTTGAGACAGTCTGGTTAACAGCGATGGTTATTTTCTTCTCCTTCCTCTCTTTTTGCAGCCATCCCTAACGTGGGGCAAATTAAGGAACGCGTGGACAAGTTCGACGACGCCACCATGACGATGGCCGCCACCGTCCTGGAGGGCGATCCCCGCTACAGCTCCTTCAGTGAGCAGGTGCAGCTCGTCCCCAAGGGCGACACCACCGAAGCGACCTGGACTGCCAAGTACGAGCCGGTCGGCGACATGGGCCCTCCCGAAGAGAAGAAGGCCCTCACCGTGCTGATGCTCAAGACCCTTGAGCGCGCCGTCCTCGACAAGAAAACCCTGACGCATGTCCAGACGCTGGATGCAAGTCCCGAAGACATCTGGAAAGCTTGTGAGAGAGTGGACGACATTCTCTCCAAGGCCATGCCCAATTTCTTCGAGACCGTCACGTTGCTGAACGGCCACGGCGAGCCTGGCAGCGTCCGCGTTGTGAAGATGGGACCTGGTAAAAACATCCTTCTCGCCCCGTTCCGTTTCGAACCCGTTGTACCGTCCGCCTGATCTCTCCCTCTAACTGGTTGCTCACGAATTTGCAGCTGTCCCCCACGCTGGAGAAATCACCGAGCGCATGGACCTGTTCGACAAGGAAACCCGCAAGCTCGGCTACACAGTGCTCAAGGGCGATCCCCGATACTGGTGCTTCCAAGCTACGATGCAGTTCAACGAAGGGCCCACCAAGGGCACCACCGAGGGCCTCTGGATGGCGTCTTACGGCTCCCTGGGCAACATGGGCCCTCCGGAGCACATCTGGGCCATAGTGCAGCTGGTGTGGAAGGCCCTTGCCGGCGACGTGAAGGAGCACCCGGAGCTCTACGCATAAGCTTACAGACAGCATGAGCGCGGATACAACAGTAATTGTCAATCGATCGTCGCATCGTGCAGATCAAATCACAAGTTCTGGCTAAGAAACAAGTATCTGCGCATTCGGCGGTGATGCTTGACAGGAGTAGCGTTTTGTAAGCCGGACCTGGATGTCCTTCGGAATGTTTTTTTGTAAGCTATTAACGTAATGTAAAACCTTCTATTGTCGACTATCGATGGAGACTTGTGCGTGGGGTGTGAGTGAGTTCCCAATCCAGTTTTGATCGATTTGCGCACGGGCAGCTCGAGTGTGGCAAATTCATCTCTATAGACAGACGGAAATGGAAATAAAGACGGGGCAATGAACAGATGATCGGCACTTAAAACAAATGAAAAGGAAGACAGTTTCAGGTTCAGGAATCTAAATAAATGAAAAGGAAGACGGTTTTAGGTTTAGGAATTGGATCCTAATCAAAGCATTGTTTTGCATCAACATAGAATAGAATGAGTATTTGAATGTACTAGTTGTGTTAGATAATGTGTTAGGAGCTTAAGATCTTTAATAGTTCTAAATTGTGAAACTTAAATGGTATTTGGGGTTATATTTGGATGTAAGGATCTACAATTAGACTATGTTCAACAACTTGTAGTTGGATCAAATATATCAACCTAACGTATATAATGGAGGAAAAATGAAGAGAGGCAATGGCACTAGTAAGTGGTTTGTTTTATCATGTTTTTCTAGTGTTGCTTACTTCTAGTGTTTCTAGTGTTACCTCCATATCTAGGTCTTGGGCATGTGGATATGAAAGCAATACTAATAGTGCATCTAGGATGTGTTTGTTATTGGTTTTTCAAATTTGTTCTATGTATGAGCATGTGACAAACTTGTGTTTTGGAGTGTTAGAATGACAAAAGAGAGATTGTAATGAGACTAAAAAAGCTTGTTCTATAATTCCATTTTAAGTTCTATTCCTTGCACCAACTACCATGTACAATATTTTATTGCAACCACTTCTAGCACCTCTTTTATGTGAGCCATTGCAACATAATATATAATATTTTAAATTCATCTAGCATAAAATGTACTATATTTTAATGTGCAAGTAATACAAGAGTATACAAGTACTTTCTAATATTTAGATTTTAATGCAAATAAATCTTTTAATAAAGAATAGTTCTTTGGTTTGACTTAAGGTTGAAATTGGACTCTTTTTAAAACCTAATTGCAATTTAAGATCCACCTTGATCTTTCTTTGATTGGATTTAATTTAGACAATCAAATTTACCAACAAAATCTTTAATTTTAATCAAATTCTTTATCTTAAATAAGTCTTATATTTTATCTTAAATAACTTATTAATTCTAAATTTGAAAAACTTTTATTTTTCTAACTCTAAGAAATTTGTTAATCCTAAATAAGTTTTAAGATTTAGTCAAATCTAATACTTTAAAGAATCCTAGTATTTTAAATTTTAAATTGTTAGCAAATGTAAAATTGTATCATATTCTTGATCTTACTTAAGTATTTATTATAATTTTTTATTTTATTTCAAGAATATTATAAAATCTATAATTATATGAAATCTATATTTATAATAAATCTTATATTATAAACATATTCTAAATTTTGATAAAAATTCAAGAAATTTTAAAATTAAAGATTTTTATTATTAATTTTTTTATTTTTATTTTGATACATATTCAACATAATATTTTTGATTAAACATAATAATTTTAAAATTAAATTATCAAATAAACTATGTATCTATTGAAGGCATCATTATCTTTTGTGCTAATATCTATTCCATTAACATATAACTTATAATTATGATATGAATTGTTTTATTTGTCTATAATACAAATGGAAGCAATTTTGGCCATTATTTGAGCTTTCTTTTATAAGCTTCAATTTATAAAGTTCTTTCATATTATTATATAAAACTTTTATAAAAGTTCTTTCATATTATTATATAAATATTTTTAATAATAAATTTTTTTAATCTTTATATGTATTATCTTAATTTTTTTTGATTTATCCGTAATGAATCATAAATATTTTTGATAAATTTACTTTTAATCTCTAAAACTTCTAGTTTCTTCAATGGCACCTCATCATTATGATTAAATCTTTTCTACAAGTATCCATTTCATAAAAGACAATTATAGGATTAATATCTATTATTTCTAAAAATATAACTTGATTAGCCTTTATGACTTTGTAAATTATTATAATATGATCTATTATCTTTTTATCTATTTTTATATTTATTAGCTTTAAAAACTAAAACTTCATCATTAATACCTACTCTATTCATAGAAATAAATGATCTTAAGTCATTTTTTCATAATCTTCATCTTTTTAAAGACTAATATTTTAATTTTTATAAGAATATTTAATCTAATATAATATATTTACTATAAAAAGTTATTTATTTATATACACCAAAATAAGATTTAATAATCTGATATAGGTAATATACTATAATATAGTAATATTTGGTATTAAAAAACTTTGTACAAAAATATTTAAAATTGATTTTTAATATTATATTATTTTTAATTAGATAATTCTTTTTAATTTTATATATATATATATATATATATATTCTTAAGTTTTCTTTTTATTTAAATATAGGATATTACTAATGCTACCATAGTTTTTGCTACTACTACCACAATCCACCATCCACTACATACCACCCACACCTTTTGTCAATGTTGAATAAAAATTTAAATTTTTAAAAATTTACTATTCATATTTATATATTTATATATTTATAATAATTAAAAAAATTACTAAATATTTTATTTTAAAAAAAATTCTTATTAATTTTTTAATTATTTTTTATTAAAATTAAATTTAATCTGTATACAATTTAAAAAAAAACATATTGGTAATATTAACAAAATTTTTGATTAGCATAAAAACGACTAAAGCAATATATCAAGTTAATGGCACGTTATGGTGGCAATAGCAAAAACTATGGTGATATTAGTAATATATTATATATAGCTCTTTGATACTTTGTTAGAATTCTAGTTCCAAACTAGATTTAAAAAAACATCTTGTTCTTATCATCATTTTGGCCAACAATCTACTTAATGGCTATTAAATTGATTTTAATTATAATAATTATCAACCTTATATAATAAAAATCAATTAATCTTAACATGAACCAACTTGGTTAACTAAGGGTAATTTTGAAGAACCAACCTAATAGGAAGACCAAGACTAATAAGATCCAGCCAATAGAAGACATGTCGGAGATATCTAACCTATGTAAGAATTGGACGTCATAAAGTTTAAATTAAAGTAGATTAGATTAATAAAATAAGTAGTTATTAACTAAAAAATAATTAGCTATTAATAATTAAAATAGTATAAATAACCACTAAAGATAATAATTAGGAATACAAGGATAATTATTATTGTTATTATTATTTATTTCAGAGTTCTATTTAAATTAATTAAAAATATAGACTACTTTCTAAATTACTTCGCTATCTCTTCTATTATTTAATTGAAATTAAGTTCTTTTTATTAAAGTTGAGTTGTATGTAATTTGGCTCAAACTAGTAGTTAGTGCAAAATTCCTCTTAATATGAATTCTAACAATAATTTGTCAACTTTGATAGAAGAAAAACTATAATTTGAAGTTAATACTTATAAATTGATATTTGATAAGAGATATAATAATTTAATGATAATTTAAGATAATCAATAAGTTTTTTCTAAATCAAAGCTAAATCTATGAGAATTTTTTAATTTATCTAACTTTAGATCTATTTATTTCTAAATTATTAAAATTTAGACCTTAAATCTAAAAAAATAAAAAATCTTTGTTTTTTTTTTAATAATATATATTATTAATTTTAATAATTTTTTTGACAATTGACTATCTAATTAATATTATATCAAAGATTAACATTTGGCAACCATGCTAAAAATTTAAACTCTAGTACCTACAATTCTAACCATGATAATCATACCAATAGCTGACCACAATGCTATGCCAAGCAAATGCACCGCCGCTTACTTACTTGTATTGGCATTTGTAAATCAAAAACTATCTTTGACTAAGAAAATTCAAATTGCAATGTTGCTAACTTGATTAAAGGACTTTTATCATCCTCTACAAATGAAGACCTCATACCGCCATATGTTCTACAAATACAATTATCTTTTTTAATAGCTAATCTTATAATTGCATTTTCTTTTGACTTCCAAGATATTTGATAATCTATTCTATCCAAATATAATCCTCTCTATTCTTCTATACATCTTGGATTGCTAGTATAATAGACTCCAATGACAAGTATATTGTCTACCACCGCCTAAAAAGCCATCAACATGCTAGTGTATAAAGATAGTTTGTACTCAACCACTTATATCTACAAGCTCTGCAATACCATCAATTTTAATGGCAAAATCCATTATTATGTGGCATGATTTTTAATTTGAGAATATATTAGATATCTAATTATAAAAAATTTACTTGTAACTTATTGGCAAGATTCTAATAAGCAATTTATCCTTAATAAGAAGAACAAATAGATATAATAATATTATTAAAAAATATATTATACTATTAAAAATCTCTTATATTTAATTAGATTTGCACTTAAAGTTTTTCTTTAGTATGTAAAAAATCCTTAACATTCTTTTTTATATAATCAATTATTAATAAATTATATTTTCAATAATTTCTAAAAAAAATCCATAATCTCCTTTTAAAATCTCATCTTCATATCAAAATTTTTATTATAGCTCTATATATCTATTTTTTTACCTGCATAAGTCTTGGCTCCCAAAAAATCCCTTTAGTTTGCACAAAATACTCAAATTATAACAAAATCCTTCAATACCTCATTCACCCACAAAAGATTGATTTCTTACTAATTTTTAGAATCCAATAATTCTTGATCTAGCAATTCAATTTTTGTTAAATTTGTCCAAAGTATAGTTTATATTCTTAAGCTTTACTATAAAAAAAATTCAATTGTAGATTTTTTTTTAATTGTCTGATATCTCAAAAATCCTAGCACATATTAAAAATCCTAGTTTTTAGATACATGAGTATTATTTTCTTCATATTTAAAAAATCCAAAATCTTAATATTACAAAAATTTTGTATATAATTTTTTAATATAAATATATACACTTTTAAAAATTTTAAGCCAAAATCTTATCAAATTGCTCAAAATATAGCTCAAAACATAACTATTAATTAAATAGGTTACTTACTGCCCTTAGATTACAAATATTAAATTCAACTCCTAATATCTCTTTTATTCTAGCTTAAAATTTATTGAACTATAAATATAAAATATAGCCAAGAAAGTGATCTTTCCAATTCCAATCATTGATTCTTTATTGCTTTCTATACATGCAAGTTATACTCCAAAGAATGACAATAGATACAAATTCAACACCTTAACTTTGAGCATTTATATCTCCTTCATAAATATTCCAAATCATTCAATTTGTGCACCAAAACCATAGCCAAAAATCTAAATTTTTTGATCTTATTCTTTAATGTTCAAATGTCCTAAAGAAAAATCCTAATCCCTATTATGGCCTCGAGCAGCTTCTTTGAAGCCTATTAAACATGACTTTTGACTAATTGGAATAGAGATTTTTATCATCCATCTCAATTCATCCACATAGATGGCTTAACTACTCTTTTTGATACTAAGATCCTTTTCTAATCTTTTTTCTAATAAGATTTATATAATATGTATATTAAATACTAAATAAAAAAAATAAAACAAGATTTTAAGTATTATCAATGTCAAATGAAGATAATTCAATATATAAAAATTATTATTAATATAAAATCAATCTCAAAATTTACTATAAAAAAAAAGTTATATAAATCTTAATAATAATATTTTTAAATAGATTCTTTCTAAAATAATAATCTAATCATATTTTGTAACTAATAAAAATCTATTGATATGGCTTTTATTTAATTACATAATAAATTATATATATATATATATATATATATATATATATATATATATAACATTTTCATATAGTAGCCAAATCACAACATGATATGTATCCCTTCCAAACTTGAATATTTTTCAATATGTATCAAAAAGAATCAAAGTTGTAATCAATATTATGTTATTATTTCAATAATATCCTTTTTAAAATCCATTTTTTCTTCTTCATTTGTAAAGAGATCAATCTCTTCTCCTACATCTTCATATGTCATGTCTTGATTCTATTGTTTGAAAAGTTTTATATATTTTTTAGCAATTGAAATTTTAAGGTGTATTTTATCTAGCTTCTTTAATACATATGTGACATTATTTAGAACATTTATAACTACATAAGGTCCAAATTAATGTTTAAATTTTTTTCTAAGAGTACTATGCTAGTTATCTAAATTACTATCATATATCAAAATCTAATCATCTTTTTAAATTTATTTTAGTCTTAATCGATGCCGCTTGTTAAATCTATCCTTGTTTTTTTAAGCATGCCTTTTTTAACCTTACAATTAATTTTTCTATGTCTTTAAGTCTTCTTTCTAATTAAAAATTTTAAAGTGTAAGAAGTTATTCTCTAGACATGTTATCTTACGAAAGTAAAATATTCTAAGTGTATATTTATTCTTTAATTGACATAATTGGCTTTTATCCTTATATCAATTCCGTTGGCATATATCTAATTATTAAACTATATGTAATACAATCAATCTATAGAGCAAATAATAATAATCTTGGCCATTCTTTTGCTCTTCCTTTACATGCTTTAACAATGGCTTTAACTATCGAAGGATGACTTTACTTACTTTTGATATTACCTTTAGGATTATACATTGTTATGAATGCAAGCTTGATTCTACATCTTTTAAAAAACTTTCTTGCCTCATATACATGTAATTTTCTATGATCAACAATAATCTGTCTAATATATCAATATCTACAAACTAAATCATCTAGTAGAAATCTATAAACTCCTTTAGTGGATTTTGTTTGTAAAGCTCTTCCTTCTACTTGATTAGATAAATTTTATCATGTCAAAACCAAATATTGCATTTGCTATAATTCCATAAGTATAGTAACTAAATCCACCATCCATTTATAATATATTGCTAGAGAATATATAGGATATAACCTATCTTTGTATCAAATCTTTGAATACATTTGACAAGTTTGATATAATTCTATAAACTTCATCATATTTTTATATATATTACACCACCAATATTTTTCTTTAATCTTATTAAAAATAGTATAAATACCTTTGAGATTGGTATCATATTATAATTGCTTATTATATATAAAAACTAATTAAAATATATAATAAATTTATGAATTCTAATATATGTTAGAATGATTAGTAAAATAAATTAATTTTTTTTTATTTAAGATACTTTATTTTGGTTTTTTTTACTTATTTTAATTATAGCATTTATATTATATAGGATCTAAATATTTAATATAAAACCTTGAGAGGAGATTGGGGCCCAAATATAAAAAATTAAATTACTAAGAGGCTTATTTGGAAGAATGAAAGCAAGGTATAGACAGATGAAGGCAAGGGGTCAAGATCTTCATCTCCATTGATTGATGGTCATGCCTAATAAGCTTTGAAAATGCTATTTGCAACAAGAATAAGAATTTTGGCAACTTTAGAATATAAAAATCAAGAAATTTGGAATTTTTATGAAAGAGGAGTAGGTACTTGAAGTTAAGGTGTACAAATTATATCTATTGTCATTCTTTTGAGGATACAAAGAATTGTATGGGAACTTTTGAAAATCAGGAGGTTGTTACAAATATAGAATTTATTCCAATAATTATCTAGTTAGTATGGATAGATAGAAGTAAGTAGAAGTAGATTAATTTGATAATATCATATAAAAAAAGTCTCTTAGAAGCTTTATAAATGTAGATTCACCTTTATTCATGTCTATAGATGATTGATAGGTGAAAAACTTGGCCAACAAGTTAGTCATGTATTGCATATAATTGATAGCTTGTAGAACAAGCTAAGTACATGGCATACATGTAGAAAACTTGTCTTGCAAGTTTGATATGTGTCTTAAAAATTAGACATGTATTGGAGGTCCTATAGAATGCTGCCACAAAGCCGTTAAGTAGATAGTATATATAGAGACAAGAGTGAAGCCTTCTTCACTCTTATAAACACCTTTCTTGTTCCTAGTTTTATTTTAAAAGTCTCTACTCTTCTTGTCTTTGGCAATAGCCATTTTAGTTTAATATTATACCATCTTTGAGTGATTCTTTACTTCTTTCGAATAATAAAAGATAATTTTAATATTTTGATTGTTTGTATTTTATGTTCTTGATAAATTGACAAAAATGAAGATATAATATCAAAGCTTTGTCTTTTCTTGATTAAGAGTAGATTATCCCTTTTTTTTTGATAAGACATAAGCATATTAGAAGTTGTGGATTATTCACTTTTAAAATTGATATTATTCTTAGAATTTTTTATTTTATTTTTGAATGTTTTTATTTTGTAATAACAGTAGACACTCTTTCCTTTCTATTATATTATCATAATAGAGCTTGTTGAGATGAAAAGTGCAATGATAAAAATGCAAAAGCAAATGAGAGAATTAATGCTTGTAATGCATCAACTCAATGTACCACCACAAGGAGCAACAAGATTAACAAGAAGTAAAGATATAGAGATGATTGAAGCTGTTTTAAGCCATATCACTTCACTTATAATGGAATACCATTCAAATATCAAGGAATCAAAAATTAATTTGTCGGAGAAGTTTAATGGCACTAAATCCAAGTTTTAAAGATTCATCAATCAAATACAATTGGTGATTTAACTTCAACCTCAAAGTTATCAAATTCAAAGGTCACAAGTCAAGTTTATTAAAATATTATTTTTAGAATCTATTTTATCATGGTTTTTATCTTTTTTTGAATGACGTGATCCAATATTAGATAATTTGGAAGCATTTTTAGCAAAATTTTGATCTATGTATAGAGAACATGATACAATTCATGTTACAACTAACAAAATTTGTATCTTATGATAAAAAAATTAATTAATAACATCATATATTTCATAACTTTGATAATTAGCAATTGATACTAAATGAGATGATGCTGCATTTATTAGCCAATTTTTCTATGGATTATAATATGAGATAAAAAAATTGATGCTCAACTTATACGATCCTCAAATATTGAGTCAAACAAATGACTTTGCTATAAAGTGTGACAATCAGCTTTTTGAATCTTGATCTAAGAGTCATATAAGATAGTAGCCCTGACATCTTTTCAATATATACATTTGGAAGTAGAAGACATGCAAATTGATGCGGTACGTTTTAAACTTCTTATTGAATAAGAAAAGATTTGTTGTTATGAAGAAGGATTATCCTTATTTTGTAGAAAATATAAGCATACTGCTCAACAATATCCAAAGAAACAATGTAACTATAAAATGAGAAGTACGGTTGTGAAAGAAGACAATATGTTGAGAAACAAGTTTATTCAATTGCAATAGGGATTGTGCAGCTAAAATCTTTTATAATTTCTAATAAATATTCTATTCTCTCTTCAAAATCATCTCCTTATTTTATAATAGATGTATATTTGGGACCTAAAAATCACAAAGCTTCTACCTTGCTAGATTCAAGAGCCTCAACGTATTTTTTAGATAAAGAATTTATTAAAAGTTATAGAATATTTTCAATACAAAAAACTAAACCCGTACATATAGAAGTCATAGATGGTCATCTATTATCTCTTGGAGATGTTACTTATGAAATCCTTCCTATAAATATAAGAATAGATGGATATAATAATTATATAATCTTTAGTATAATTAAATCTCCCTCTAATCCAATCTTTTTAGGTCTATCATAGCTAAAAAAGTATAATCCTTGAATAGATTAGATTTTTTTATAGACTTGATTTTTTTCAAAGCATTAGTAAGAGTCTTGTTAATCAAATGAAAAGCCATAAGTCTAGTATAGTAAAACTTATACTTGTAGGTATAAAAACTTTTATGAATGCAACAAAAAAAAGATCATCTTTTTTTATTTATGCTACATCTATTTTTGATGGTTAAAAGACTTTTAGTAGCATTCTAAGCCAATATCAAGATTATTAAGATGTTTTTGAGAAGAAGAATTTAAATATTTTTTTGGAGCATCATCCATATGATTATTCAATAAATTTCAAAAAGAAAACTTAACCTCCATTTGGACTAATCTATAATTTATTACTAAATAAATTGGCTGAATTTAAGAAATACATTGATGAGAACTTGGCCAAGAATTTCATATGCCATTCAAAATCTCTAGCAGGAGATCCTATCTTGATTATAAAGAAAAAAGATAGATCACTATGGATGTGTGTAGATTATTAAGGGCTCAATAAGATTACCATCAAGAATAGATATCTTTTATTTTTAATATCTGGAGTTTTTTATCAATTCAATCAAGCTAAGATCTATATAAAAATAGATTTATGAAGAGTATACAACTTGGTGCACATCAAAAAATGAGATGAATGGAAGACTATATTTCGAACAAAGTATGGACATTTTGAATATAATGCCATGTCTTTTAGACTTACAAATATATCAGCTACTTTTTAATATCTTATAAATGATATTTTTTGTAAGTTTCTTGATGATTTTATTGTTTGTTATTTAAATAACATTTTAACCTATCCTAAGAATATAAGAGAATATAAACTTCATATTCATCGTGTGTTATAAAAATTTAGAGATGCAAGAATATATACCAAGATAGAAAAATATGTATTTCACATTATTCAAGTTAATTTCTTAGCATACATTATTTTGAATGATGATCTCAAGATAGATCTTAAGAAAGTCTAGACAATCATAGACTAGAAGATTTCAAAAATAATAAGGGATGTGTAATGCTTTTTGAGGTTTGCCAATTATTATAGAATCTTCATCAAGAGCTTTTTTCAAGTTGCAACTCTACTTATATGTTTAACTTGTAAGGACAAACTCAAGTGGAGTAAAGAAGCAGAAGCATTGTTTGAAGCTTTGAAGACAACTTTTACTTCTACACCGATATTATATTGTGTCAAATTTTCCAAGGTATTTTTTATGGAAATAGACACATCAGACTTTGTTTTGGACATAATATTATCACAAATAGGAGCAGATGACAAATTCCATCCAATAGTTTTTTATTCTAAGAAATTTTCAATAGCAATGATCAACTATAAAATCAATAATAAAGAACTTTTTACAATTGTAGATTCTTTTCAACAATAGCGTTATTAAATAGAAGACACTTCGAGTCCAATCACTATATATACATATCAGAAGAACCTTGAATACTTCATATTAGTGTATATATTGAATTATTGTCAAGCTCATTAGAGCATGTCTTTATCAAGATTTGAGTTCATTATCACTTATCAACTAAGAAAACAATAAGGTCTATTTAATGTCCTTTCTAAAGGTTCTTATTTTATACTAAAAGAAAAAAATTCAGCTTTTGATCAATAAAGAATGATCCTCTTGAAATCAAAGCAATTTCATCTTTAAGCAATGAAATCAATATTAATTATTGATTTAATTTTTTTCAAACAAGTCCAATCAAGTATATCTTTAGACCTTCTTGTTCATGATATATAGAATAATTCATCTAAATTTTATGATACTTTTAAGTTTAAATTCAAGAATAATCTATTCTATTTAAAAAGAAGCTTATAAGTTTCAAAAGATGAAGCACAACTACATATTCTTCAAGCTCATCACAACTTCCTTACAATAGGATATTTTTGATATAACAAGACTTTGGAGCTAATATCAAAAGATTTTTGGTAGCCTCAAATGTGAAAGGCTATTAAAGAATTTGTATAGTCATGCAATATTTATTTAAGATAAAAAACTCCTCGTCATCAATCTTATAGACTTTTCCAACTATTACCTATACTAAAACAATCTTGGTCTTTTGTTTCTATAGAATTTATCATGGATCTTCTAAATTTAAGTTCATATAACTCTATATTCATAATTATAGATTGTTTCACCAAGATGGCACATTTTGTATCATGTATAAAATATATTACAAATGAAGAAAAAATCAAATTCTTTCTTGATAATATCTATCCCTATTATAGATTATCAAAAGATATTATATCAAATAGAAGAATACAATTTGTATGAAGATTTTAAAAAATACTTTTCAAAATATTGAAGATGGATATAAAACTATCTTTAGCTTTCCACCCTCAAATTGATAGACAAATAAAATGGATAAATTAAGTTTTGGAGCAATATTTGAGATGTACCATCAACTATCATCAAGATGACTGAATAACTCTCTTGCCATTGGCAGAGTTTGCTTATAATAATTTGGTACATTTTTCTACTCAACAAACTTCATTCTTTATCAATTATACTTATCATCCATGATTTGATACTTTTGATTTTTTAAAAGCTGATAATCTTGTAGCAGAAAATTTGGCAAATCAATTGTCAAAGCTACATGCAACAATGAAGGCACAATTAAAGAAAGCTCAAGAATGACAAAAGATCAATACAAATGTCTATTGCAAGGAATAGCCTCAATTCCATGCGAGCAATAGGATATGGTTATTTTGTCATAATATTAAGACTATTTATTTTTGTGACAAGCTGGATTATTATAGGCTTAGACCATTTTTGATTTATAAATAGATTAATCCAATTGCTTATTGATTATGCCTATCAAAATCTATAAAGATCCATCATATATTTTATGTATTATTATTTGAGTTATATAAGATAGTGGATATATAAAGAAAAAGACAAATGCCACTACCTCCTATAGAAGTAGACAACAATAAAGAATTTAAAGTGGAAGAGGTCTTAGATTCAAGGTAGTGCCAAAATTGGCTAGAATATCTTATACATTAGCATCAATACAATATTAATAAATGCACATAGGAGCCATCTAGGAATCTAACAAATATATCAGAAAAAATCAATATATTTTATTAATGATATCATTCAAAATTAAAATAAAGAATTAAGAATTTTTTTGCTGTAAAGCAAAATGGATTCAATAGAGGTTTTATTCTATCTTGTATTATTTTTTGTTATTTTTTAAAATTTATTTGTGCCAAAGAGATGGAAAATCAATAACCAACAAATTCAGCTCAAGAATCATTATTTGTTAACTTACCAAATAAGTCATTATGACTATCACAACCTTCAAGATGATAGAATAGAGATGAAGATCCTCAAGAATGACATGTTCTTCTATGGATTGATGACGAGATATAATGTGTTTGATATCACAACCTTGGAAGAAACTCCCAATGTTTGGTAATACTTTTAGAGGTAGGAACTATTCTTGATGGTATTCCAAATGTTTCCTTTGAAGGAAGTTATGAATACCTCAATAATAATTAAATAACAAGATGGTCCTCTTGCCCTAGTATAAGAGATTATTGATAGCTGAGAGAACCTATCAACTATCTTTAAAAGGAATAAAGATCAAAATATGTAACAAATATAATTTGGTGCATCTTGGACTTTCTCAACATGTAATTACCACTCTTTGTGGAACTCATCTCTAGAAGGGAGGATAATATTATGGGCATAAGATTTACTCCAATAATTATCTAATTAGTATGGATAGATAGAAGTAAGTAGAAGTAGATTAATTTGATAATATCTTATAAAAAAGCTTCTTAGAAGCTTTAAAAATGTGGATTCACCTTTATATATGTCTATAAGTGATTGATAGGTGAAAAAATTGGCCAATAAGCTAGCCATGTGTTGTATATGATTGGTAGCTTGTAAAATAAGCTTAGTACATGACTCACATGTATGAAACTTGTCTTGCAAGTTTGATATGTGTCTTAAAAATTAGACACGTATTGGAGGTCTTATAGAATACTGCCACATAGCCTTTAAGTAGATAATATATATAGAGACAAGAGTGAAGCCTTCTTCACTCTTATAAATACCTTTGTTATTCCTAGTCTTATTTTAAGAGCTTCTACTCTTCTTGTCTTTGACAATAGCCATTCTAGTTTAATATTATACCATCTTTGAGTGATTCTTTACTTCTTTTAAATAATAAAAAAATATTTTAATACTTTGATTGTTTTTATTTCATGTCCTTGATAGAAGTGCCATTGGTGAGCTAATTTTAAGACCTACATCTTATATAAAAAAATTATTGTATTTAAAATTTAGAAAAAAGAGATACTAGAAGTTGAAGATAATAGATTAAATTTTAAAGCAATAAATAGATTATTTTATTAATAGTGATGATTTCTACCATATCTTGAATTTTTGTACAAATTTCTTCCTAAATTATTCTAAAAAGGTGAATTATTATGTTAAAAAGCTATACACCAAATTTTCATGGCATTTAAGCATTTAATTTGTAAGATATGAAGAATTTAGCATGCAAGTGTCTCTAAACAAGGATTTGAAGCTATTGTTAGGACTTTGGTGATATTTAAAGATTAGTAATGATCAATAATTGAAATTTGTTGTGATAGTTGTTAAAAGTATGTTAATATTTCATGTAAAATCTGAGTACTTGTAGATGGTCCGATTTGGAAATATGCTTTGTTGAAGTTTGGAAAAAATCCTTTTTAAGGTTAATAAAGGATTTAATATATTTTGCTATATTTTAAAGATTTTAGAATACTTAACCCTTGTATATTTGATGTAATGGCCTTTTTTAGGAATAAATTTATATAAATTTGAGATTTTTGTTTATCTCAATATTTAATTGAGAAATTAGTGATAGCCAAAAGCTTAGTGCTTTCTAGAGGCAAATTCTTTTTACTCCAACAACACAATCACAAAATGAGGAATATGGTTGCTAGAAAAGACAATGTATTAGAAAACAAATTTTTCTAGTTACAATAGAGACCATGCAGTTGGAATCATGTATAATGCCTAATAAAGGTTCTATTTTTTTTTTAGCTCCCTCGCCTTGTTTTACAATAGATGTATCTTTAGGACCTAAAAATCACAAAGTCTTTATCATATTAAATTCAAGAGCCTTAATTTATTTCATAAATAAAGAATTTATTAAAAAATAAGAAATATCTTTAGTTAAGAAAATTAAATCCATACACATAGAAGTCAAAGATGGCTATTCATTGTCTTTTGGAAATATCATCCATGAAACTATTCTTTTAGATGTAGCAACTAAGGGACATAATAGCATAATAATATTTAATATAATTAGATCTCTTTTCAATCCAAATATTTTAGGATTATTATAATTAAACAAGTATAATCTTCAAATAGATTAGATTTCTTGTGACCTTAATTTTTTTTGTAGTTTAATTAAAAAGTGTGTTAATCAAGTGAAAATGTATAAGTCTACGAGATCCAAAATCTTACTAGTAGGTGAAAAAGCTTTTATACATGCGGCTAAAGAAAGATCATCTTTTGTTATATATGCCACACCTATTTTCAATGTTGAAAAGACTACAAGTAGTATTCCTAGTTAGTATCAAGATTTTCAAGACGTTTTTGAAAAAAAAATGCAGATATTCTTTTATAGCGTCAATCTTATGATTGTTCAATCAATCTTCAACAAGAAATCCAACCACCATTTGGACCAATCTACAATTTATTGCAAAATAAATTTGTTGTATTAAAAGAATATATTAATGAAAACTTGGCTAAAAACTTTATATATTATTTTAAATCTCCAATAGGAGCTCTTATCTTATTTATAAAGAAAAAAGATAGATTATTGCGAATGCATGTAGATTATCAAGGACTTAATAAGATTACCATCAAGAATAGGTATCTTTTATCTTTGATTTTAAGACTTTTTGATTAATTCAATCAAGTAAAAATTTATATAAAAATAGATTTGTGAGGAGCATACAACTTGGATTTTAATAAATTTTAATATTTAAAACTTAATATATAATATTTAAAACCAAAAGAATATATAATTAAATTTTATTACTTAATAATAATAGATATTATATATTAAAGAATTGATGTTAATATTTTTATAAATTTGGATTGACTACAATACTTCTAAACTTTATATTATAATTATTCTTCATTCTAAATTATAACATAATCTAAGAATTTTGAAATTATTGCCTATATTTTTTCTCAAACCACTTTCTATTCTTACAACATGGTGGCCAAAGTACACAATGTTTCAACATACTACAACATATGATTTTATGTGCTTTCATTAATATAAAAAAATAGTCTACACAAAATCAAATATTATTTTTTCTATATTTGGATCTTTTTCACATTCTATAAATAATAATTGTACTCATACTTAAATTACAAAAATTTAGTGCCAAAAATAAATTACCACTTGTATTAAAAAAATTGACAATTTAAATCCTATACATAACATCATCATTCAGCAAATTCAAAAATCAAGCAATGGACACAGCAAATATGTCCTACTGGGAAAATCTAATCTCAATATATTATTGTGCATTGTCGCGTAGTAACACAGCCATTAGGTAAAAGAGAAAAAGAATAATTATAATTTTTAGGAGCTCAAATAGAAATATTTGAGCAAATTATCTAAAAACTATAAATAACAGAAAAGGAAGTAAAAAAAAAGTTAAAAGGCTAATATTATCTTTTTATAGAAGAGGCTTCTATTTACTTTGTATGGCCATAAATAAGGTACAATAAAATATATTAGAAAAATAAATAATATAGGAATCATCAAAGAAGAATTAAAAATAGATTTTAGAAAAATTTATCTCAAAAATCTGAGAATTGATACCCAGAGAGTACCAATTATGAGTTTGGGTCAAAATCAGATCCTGAGATACAAAATTGCTTTCCTACGGCAGGTCGATTCTTCTTTGGCAGATCAAAAGATGGGATTAGAGAGTAGACTAGAGGGTCTTTTTTTAACCATTGATTAGGAGTGATTTGAATTTGTAATAACTTTGTAAGGACTTTGCAAAATTAGGGTTGATTTTGGTGACTCTGATTTTTGTGAAATATATTGAAGTTTACATTTTTGAGCATTTTTTGAGATTGGTTATAAATCTACAAATGAGATTTTGTGGATTGGTGTATATGGTTGTACTTACAAATTTGTAGATTGATTATAGATTTACAAATGAGATTTTGTAGATTGGTATATATGGTTGTACTTACAAATTTGTGGATTGATGCATACGGTTGTGCTTGTAGAATTTGAGATTGATCTAACTGTTCAATCGATGATTATTTAAATTTATATTGATTGAGGTCTCAAAAATTAGGACTTGAGGGTCATTTAGATTTTCTGAGATTTCTAGCAATCTACTAGTTGGATTGGAGTGAAATTTATATGTGTGTGTGTAGAAGACTTAATTCCCTACATGCAAGTGAAATTTAGAAGCAACTAAAGGGTGTAAGAAGGAGATATTTACACTAGACAATCAGCATTAAGATTGGAGAAGGAGGCCAGCCAACACTTGATTGAATTTTTGGGTTGAATTTCTTATTGGTAAGTTTGATCTTCTTCAAATTTCATGTGCTTGCTGCCAACTTAGGTTTTAAGAGGTGTGTAATTTATTAAGCAAGATTAATGGTTTAATCAATAGATATTGAGATTCTAAACTGTCCTAAGATTGAAATAAGTTGATTAGGATTTGGTTAGGATTTAGTTTAGGATTCGGCTAAGATTTGGTTGGAATTTAATTTAAGGTTCATTTTAGGATTTGATTAGAGTTTGTTTTAAGATTTTTTAGGATTTGATTAGGATTGACTAGGATTTAATTAGGATTTGATTAGGATTTAAATAAGATTTATTTAGCATTTGATAAGGATTTAGTTAGGATTTGATCAGGATTGATTAGGATTTAATTAAGATTTGAATAGGATTGATTAAGATTTAGTTAGGATTTGACCAAGGTTGACTAGGATTTAATTAAGGTGACTAGGATTGTTTAAGATTTGTTTAGGATTTGGTTAAGATTTAGTTAGGATTTGACCATGGTTGACTAGGATTTAATTAGGATTTGATCAAGATTGATTAGAATTTAATTAGAATTTGACTAAGATTGATTAAGATTTAATTAAAATTTGATTAGAATTACTTAAGATTTAATTAAGATATAATTAAGATATGACTATTATTGATTAAGATTTAATTAAAATTTGATTAGAATTGCTTAAGATTTAATTAAGATATAATTAAGATTTGACTATGATTGATTAAGATTTAATTAGGATTTAGTTAGGATTTGGTTAAGGTTTGTTTAGAGTTTGACTAGAGGTGTTAAGACTACTTATTATTATTTCTTTTTATCTTCTATAGTTAGGTGCTCAGAGCATTCTCAAGCAAGACTTCACGACATATGAAAATGTTATATTTCTTGCATTGAAAATTTAGTATGATCTCCATACATTGCTCCATGTTGCTATCGTTGTCACAAATGTTCTTCCAATTGTGACATCCCCACACACCCTAATGAAAACTAGCTGATAAGAATCCGTATTGATTTCTTCTTTAAAAATCTTTCTTAGTTTCTGTATAGTGTTGCTTGTCACAGTTACTATCACAAATATGATCTTTTAAAAGCCACTATTGTATTGTATTTATGATAACGTTGTAATTTTTTTTTTCCATCTCCAATGTTCAGCCTTGAACTTGATATCATTGTTGTCCATTGTAAAATAAATTTCACCCCTCAATTCAAATTATAAGATGGCCTCAATTAAGAATTTTTTGTATTTAGTAGTAAGAAGTAAAAGAAGAAATTAGTAAAAATAAAAATAAAAAATACAAAATAAGTGAAATAAATAGAATCAAGTAATTATATAATCTAAAATTTGGTCACAATCTATTCATTATATTTTTATCTAATAAATAAAGAAATAAATAAATAAAAGTCATATTTTTAAATAGATAATTTTTTATCTTTTTAATGATATAATAAATATATAAATCCAAATTATTATGAATAAGTTATGATAGTTTAAAGATAGAAGATAAATAATAGAAAAATTAAGTGAGTAATTTTTATCTTAAGAATAATTTGCTTAAGAGATCATGAGTTCAAACTTCACCAAGGCTCACAAGTAATATATAAAGGTATCCAAAAGAGGCCTCAAGGCCTTAGTCTTATATTCCTACCTATATCCAAGATGCCACAATCTATATTGGTGTCACGGACATAAGATTTACTCCAATAATTACTTAATTAATATAGACGAATAGAAGTAGATAAAATAAGTTGATTTGATAATATCTGATAGAAAAGCTTTTTAGAAGCTTCATAGATGCAGAATCACTTTTATTCATGTCTATGGTGATTGATAGGTTAGAAACTTGGTTAACAAGCTAGCCACATGGTGCACATATTGGTAGCTTGTGGAACAAGCTAGCCATGTGTCACACATGTTGGTAGCTTGCGGAACAAGCCAAGTACGTGGCGCACATGTAAAAAACTTGTTGTACAAGTTTGACATATATCTTATAAATTAGACATGTGTAGGAGGTCCTATAGAATACCGCCACGTAACTCTTAATTAGGTAGTATTTATAGAAGCAAGAGTGAAGCCTTCTTCATTCTTGTCAATTCCTTTCTTGCTTCTACTCCAGATTCAAGAGTCAATAATTTTCTTCTCTTGTAGTAATAGCCATTCTAGTTTTTTTTAATATACATACTTCCTTACTTCTATTTTATTATTCTTCTTAATAGAAGTTTCATATGTTTATTTGCTTTCATCAAATTCTTGTCCTTGATAGATTGACAAAAATACACATACAATATCAGAGCTTTATCTTTTCTTGATTAAGAATGGATTATCCCTTTTTCTTGATAAGATATAAGCATATTAGAAGTTATGGAGTACCCACTTCTAAATTGATATTGTTTCTAAAATTTTTTCTTTTGAATGTGTTATTCTGCATTTCTTGAAGTGAGAATAGACACCTTCCTTTCTATTGTAATATCATGGCAGAGCTTGCAAAAATGAAGAGTACAATGGTACAAATGCAAAAATAAATGAGAGAGCTAATACTTGTAATGCATCAACTCAATTTACCACCACAAGGAACAACAAGATTAATATGAAGTGAAGATATAGAGATGGTTGGAATTGTGTCAATATCTACACCAAACCATACTATCTCACCTATGATGGAACACTATTCAAACATTAGAGAACCAAAAATTATTTTGCTTGAGAAGTTTGATGGCACAAGATCTAAGTTTTGAGGATTCGTCAATGAAGTACAATTGGTGATTGAACTTCAACCTCAGAGTTTTCCTACGCAAGGATCTTAAGTTAGTTTTATTGGAATATTACTTTTGGATTTTGCTTTATTATGATTTTCATCTTTTCTTGAATAATGTGATCCAATATTAGATAATTTGAAGGCATTTTTAGCAAAATTTTGATCTATGTATGGAGAACATGATGCAATCCATGTTGCAACCAACAAGATTTGCATCCTATGACAAGGCAATCAATTAGTGTCGTTATACGCTTTACAACTTTGACAACTAGCGACTAATATCAAGTAGAATGATGCTGCACTCATTAGCCAATTTCTCCACAGATTATAATATGAGATAAAAAAATTAATGCTCAATTTACAAGATCCTCAAACATTGAGTCAAGCAATTGATTTGTTGTGAAGTGTGACAATCGACTTTTTGAGTTTTAATCCGAGAGTCATATAAAAGAGCTTCAATGTTATTATTCAATGACAACATCAACGTCCTTATAAAACGTACATTCGAAAGTAGAAGACATACAAATTGATGCGGTATGTTTTAAATTTCTTACTGAACAAGAAAAGATTTGGCATTGTCAAAGAGGATTATGTTTATATTGTGGAGAATCTAAACAAACTACTCAATATTGTCCAAAGAAACAACACAACTACAAAATGAGGAGTACGGCTATCAAAGAAGATAACATGTTGGAAAACAAATTTATCCAGTTATAATAAAGATCGTGCAGCTGGAACCTTGTACAATTCCTAGTGAAGGTCTTATTCTCTCCTCAAAATCTTCTCCTTGTTTTATAATAGATGTATATTTAGGACCAAAAAACTATAAAGCCTCTGCTTTATTAGATTCAGGAGCCTCAACATGCTTTCTAAATGAACAATTTTTTAAAAATTGTAAAATATCTTTAATAGAAAAAACTAAATCCATACATGTAGAAGTTATAGATGGTCGTCTATTGTTTTTTGGAGATGTCACTCATGAAATCCTTCCTATAAAAGTAACAATAGATGGTCATAATAGCTACGTAACCTTTAATATAATTAAATCTCAGTCTAATCTAATTATTTTAGATTTATCATGGCTAAAAAAATATAATCCTTGAATAGATTAAAATTCTTGTAGATTTGATTTTTTTTAACACATTATTAAACATCGTGCTGACTAAGTGAAAAGCTATAAGTCTAGAATAATAAAATTGGTACTTACAGGTGTAAAAGCTTATATACACACAACAAAAGAAAGATCAACTTTTGCTATTTATGCCACATCCGTTTCTGATGGTGGAAAGACTTTAAGTGGCATTCTAAGCCAATATCTGGATTATCAGGACGTTTTTGAGAAAAAAAATGTAGATATTCTTCTAGAGCATCGTCCATATGATTGTTCAAAGATGGTAAGAGATGTCCAATGCTTTTTGGAATTTGCCAATTATTATCGGATCTTCATCAAAGATTTCTCTCAAGTTGCAGCTCCACTTATATGTTTGACCTGTAAAGATAAACTCTAATGGAATCAAGAAGCGAAAGCAACATTTGAAGCTCTGAAGACATCATTTATTTCTACACCAATTTTATATTGTATAGATTTTTTTAAGGCATTTTTTATGGAAACAGACGCATCAGACTTTGCCTTAGATGCGATTTTGTCACAAATAGGAATAGATGACAAATTTCATCCAATAGCTTTTCATTCAAGAAAATTCTCAACAGCCAAGATCAATTATGAGATCCATGATAAAAAACTTCTTGCAATCATAGATTCCTTTTAAAAATGGCATCATTATCTAGAAGACACTTCCAATCCAATCACCGTATATACGGATCACAAGAACCTCAAGTATTTCATGTCGACACGTGTGTTGAATCATCGTCAAGCTCGTTGGAGTATGTTTTTGTTAAGATTCGAGTTCATTATCACTTATCGGCCAGAAAAACAACAAGGTTTGTCTGATACCCTTTCTAGACATTTTCATTTTGCACCAAAAGAAGGAGATGCACCTTTTGAACAACAAAGAATAGTTGTCTTGAAATCGGAGCAATTTCATCTTCAAAGAATGAAATCAACATTGATTGTTGATTCAACTTTTCTCAAGCAAATTCAATCAAGTATGTCCTCAAACCTTCTTGTTTATGATATCAAGAATAATTCTTCCAAGATTCATGATTCTCCTAAATTCAAGTTCAAAAATAATCTATTATATTTTGAAGGACACTTATATGTTCCAAAAGAAGAAGCACATTGTCGGATAGAGAGAATTCGCCTTGGGAAAATGCTGGGTTCCTAGTTGCTACTAGAACTAGCAGGGAACATGAGAAGAAGCCGTGCAAGTATCTTCTATACTTGCACAATATTTGTTCAGGCTTTCAAATTATACTTTTATTATACTTGTATAAGACTTGTATAAATATAAAGTATAAACACTTGAATAATACTTATACAATACTTGTATAAATACTTCTATAAAATAATATATAATCCTTGGTATAATCCTTGGTATAATACTTATACAAATACTTATACAAATATTATATATAATATTTATAAAATACTTATATAAATACTTGATATAAATACAAGTATATATACTTGTATAAAAGGTATAAGCAAAGTATGTATGTATTCAAGTATACCTCAAAATACAACCGCATATGAGGAATACAAGTTATACAACAAACTGAAATTAAATAAATCACTAAAAATTCATCTAAAAGTCAAATCAAGTGTGCTTATAGCCTATGGAAAGCCAATGATCCATTGTAAAACATATCAAAATTTCACAAATAGACGACTTACCGTTTAAAAGTTATGGCTAAAAGAAGTAGGCACTAAAATTTCCAAGCAAATGCAAAGGCAGAAGAGCTCCTCTTCACTTCAGCCTTTGTTGTGATCACTTCCCTTCTTCAAATTAGACATGCAATAGCTTTTTAGAAAGCTCACTCCATCATCTAACTTATTCTAAAATTTTGCATGCATGCCTCTCAAACTCCAGATTTTTTAGCTAGTTGATTCTACTCTTCAAACCCTAGTAACAATTTGCCCTCTTTGACACTTCATGGCTCATAAAACTTTCATCAAAGCTCCAAATGTATTGATTTTTGTTTTTATAGAAAGCTTACACAAGCTACTATAAGCACCTAAAATATCAAAAGGATTAAAGAGACTGTCCGACTTGGGTAGTTGAACAAAGTCTCTGCCCCTCTTCATCAGGTGGCAGCAAACCCTTTCCTACTCTCAAGCTCACAAGTTTTGCTTTCCAACTTCAAATGCTACAAAAGATGTCTTGATAGAAAGCTAGCACAATCATCCACACTTTCAATAAATTTTACTAAGAAAGAGTCAAAATCAAACTTGAAATGGTAGCTCAAAGTTTATGCCCCTCTTCGTTGGGTGGCAGTAAATCCTACTCTACTAAAATAAACATAATTTTTTGTTCACAATTCTAAATTAAGTAAGTGAGTAGGTTCTAGAATCCTCACAACGCGATGAATACACCTACCAACTTTCATTACAAATGCTTCTATCTCCTCAGAGCTATCTCTCTCCAAAGTTCACCACTCAAAACTGACTCCCTCTCTCTAGCAAGAGGAGTATATCTCCCTTTCCTTGCATATTAGACTATGACACGCCCACATGGGCAGCCAAATCCTATTGGTCAATCCCTATTCATTCCATGTTCTTCTTTTTTTATCCCTCACAAGGTCCATTCTACCACAAAAGTCAACAAGAAAAGTAAAACAACCTTTACCTTTCTTCTAATTACAAAAGAGTTTATATAAATAAGGTAGGAACAAAACAAATAGCCATCTTAATTTACTAACTAAGTGGCTATAATAAATCCTCTCCTTATAATATCTTCTAAAATAACCTCTAGCACTCACATATGTAATAATAATAAATACAAGATATAAAATATCTTTACACACTGCACGTAAATGCAGTATGATAATATTTACGTGTTCTTTAAGCACGTCATGATTTTCCAGCAGCAGGACATTTTGGATACAACAAGACTTTGGAAATTATATCAAGAGATTTTTGGTGGCTTCAAATGTGGAAGGCAGTCAATGACTTTGTATAATCATATGATATCTGCTTAAGATCCAAGACTCCTCATCATCGACCTTTTGGACTTTTTCAGCCATTATTTATTCCAAAACAATCATGGTCTTCTGTTTCTATGGATTTTATCACAGATCTTTCATGCTCAAGATCTTATGACTCTATATTTGTGATAGTAGATTGATTCACCAAGATGGCATATTTTGTGCCATGTACAAAATCTATCATAAGTGAAGAAACAGCTAAGCTTTTCATTGATAATATCTATCGCTATCACGCATTATCTAAGGATATTATATCGGATAGGAGAACTTAATTTGTGTCAAGATTTTAGAGAACCCTTTTCCAGATCTTAAAAGTGGACATAAAATTATCTTCAACTTTTCATCCTCAAATTGACGAACAAATAGAGCGCGTGAACTAAGTCTTGAAGCAGTACTTAAGGTGTACCATCAACTACCAATAAGATGATTGGACAGCTCTTTTAATATTGGCAGAGTTTGCTTATAATAATACGATACATTCTTCTATGCAACAAACACCTTTCTTTGCCAATTATGGTTACCATCCACGACTTGATGCTTTTGATTTTTCAAAATTTGATAATCCAATGGCAAAAGATTTGGCAAATTGTTTGTCAGAGCTACATGCAATAATGAAGTTGCAATTAAAAGAAACTCAAGAATGACAAAAAATAAATGTACATGTGTATGGCAAGGAACAACTATAATTCAACGTGGGGAATAAGGTATGGTTATTTTGTTGCAATATCAAGACTACTTGTCCTTGTGATAAGTTGGACTATCATAGGTTTGGACCTTTTCTTATTTCTGAACAAATCAATTCAGTTGCATGTCGATTACACCTACCAGAGTCCATGAAGATCCATCCTGTATTCTACGTGTCACTATTCAAACCATACAAGATAGTGGATATACAAGGAAGAAGACAAATGCCATCGCTTCCTATAGAAGTAGACAACAATAAAGAATTCAAGGTTGAAGAGATTTTAGATTCAAGGCGGCGCCGAAATTGACTAGAATATCTTGTGCATTGGCACGGATACGATATTAGTGAATGCACATGGGAGCCATCCAAGAATCTAGCAAACGCATCAATAAAAGTCAATGCATTTCATCGATGACATCAATCAAAACTAAGATAAAAAAATCAAAACAATCTTTATTATAAAGCAACGCAGGTTCTATAGAGGTTTCATCCTATCTTATATCATTGTTTGTTATTTCCTTGGATTTGTTCATACTAAAGAAATAGAGGATCAACAACTAGCAAATTCAGCTTAAGAGCCATCATTTGCTGATTTATCAGATGAAATATTACGACTATCACAACCTTCAAGATGACGGAATAGAAATGAAGACCCTCAAGAATGACATGTCCTTCCTCGGATTAATGGCGCAATATAATGTGTTTGATATCATGACCTTGGAAGAGACTCTCGATGTTTGGTGATACTTTTAGAAGTTGGAACTACTCTTGATGGTGTTCCTAATGTTTTCTTTGAAGAAAGCTATGAAGGCCTCAACAATGATCAAATAATAGGATGGTCCTCTCGCCTTGGTATGGAACATTATCAATGGCTAAAAGGACCTATCAACTACCTTTGAAGGGAACAAAGATCAGAGTATGTGGCAAGTACAATCCGACGTATCCTGGACTTCCTCAATATATAATCACCGCTCCTCGAGGAATTCGTTCCTAGAAGGGGAGATAATATCACGGACATAAGATTTACTCCAATAATTATCTAATTAATATAGACCAATAGAAGTAGGTAAAATAAGTTGATTTGATAATATCTGATAGAAAAGCTTTCTAAAAGCTTCATAGATGCGGAATCACTTTTATATATGTCTATAGGTGATTAATAGGTTAGAAACTTGGTCAACAAGCTAGCCACATGGCGCACATGTTGGTAGCTTGTAGAACAAGCTAGCCATGTGTCACACATGTTGGTAGCTTGTAGAACAAGCTAGCCATGTATCACACATGTTGGTAGCTTGTGAAACAAGCCAAATATGTGGTGCACATGTAGAAAACTTGTCGTGCAAGTTTGACACATGTCTTGCAAATTAGACATGTATAAGAGGTCCTATAAAATACTGCCATGTAGTTCTTAATTTGATAGTATTTATAGAGGCAAGAGTGAAGCCTTCTTCACTCTTGTCAACTCCTTTCTTGCTTCTAGTCCAAATTCAAAAGTCTATAGTTTTCTTGTTTTGTAATAATAGCCATTCTAGTTTCTTTTAATATATATACTTTCTTATTTCTATTTTCTTATTCTTCTTAATAAAAGTTGCATATTTTTATTTGCTTTCATCGAGTTCTTATCCTTGACAATTGGACTTGTATACCTCCCTTTCTACAAGGACTACACTAGCTGCTAGTCCTCTTATTTTCTACTAGTAGAAATCATTTTTTTATATTTTTAACTTCACCATGGTATTCAAAAATATCCAATTAGCTTGCAAACCTTGTGTGGCCTTCAAATCTTGCTCCATTTCTTCATAATGGCTCCGAAGTTGATAAAACTCATTTTTACCAAAGTCTTCAAAATTATTCTTAAAATTCCTAAAAAATTCTAAATAAACTTTAAAAATTTCTATAATTTTTTTAAAATAATAATATTAATTTAAGACTATTTTATTCTACCTTGGTGATTTTTTATAATAATAAAATCAATTTAAATCAATTAAACATCCTATTTTTTACATAAATAATCAAAAAGACATGAGGTTTATTTCTCATGCTTCTTCTATCTAATAAATAATATTTATATGTTTTTAATAAGTGGTTCATGGAGATAGAAGGCCAATATAGATATTCATCTCAATAATTAAATACTAATTCTTACAATTAAAAGAGAATACTAAATCAACTAAAATAATTGCCTCCAAGATTTACTAAGATATCATTTTTTTTCTACTAATACTATTCTCTTTTATTTAGTATCTTTTAAATATATCTTTACTTCACAATTATAATTTTGGTATTCTAAATTCATTCTTTTGTTCTAAAACAACTAATGAGTCAATTTGATCATTCACAAACTTTGTTATTTACAAAGTTTTATGTATTTTCTTACAATTGGAACTTTAAGGTGTACTCCATTTAGCTCCTTTAATACATATGTGGCATTATTTAAAATATTTACAACTACATAAGATCCAAACTAGTACTTAGAATTTTTTTTAAGAATATTATGTTGATTATCTATCTACTATCATATATCAAAATCTAATCACCTTCCTAAATTTCATTTGACCTTAACTGGTGTTGTTTGTCAAATCTATCCTTGTTTTTTAAGCATGCCTCTTTTAATCTTATAATTACTTTTTCTATGTCTTCAAGCCTTCTTTCTAATTGACAAATTTGAAGTACAAGAATTTTTTCTCTAAATATGTTGTCTTGTGAAAGTAAAACATTCCGAGTGTAAATTTAGTCTTTAATTAATATAATAGGTTTTTGTCCTTGTATCAATTTTGCTGAAAAATATTCAATTATTGAACTATGAGTAGTATAATCAATCCATAGAATAAATAATAATAATCTTGGCCATTCTTTTATTCTTCTTTTATATACTTTAATAATTATTTTAACTATTAGAAGATGATCTTGTTCACTTTTGGTATTATCTTTAGGATTATATTCTATTGTGAATGAAAGCTTGATTCTATATCTCTTAAAAAACTTTCTTACCTCATGTATATTTAAATTTCTATGATTAGCAATAATCTTTCTAATACATCTATATTTATAACTCACATCTTTTAATAAAAATTTATAAACTCTTTTAATGGATTTTGTTTATAGAACTCTCCCTTCTACTTGGTTAAATAAATCTTTTCATGCCAAAATCAAGTATTATATTTGCCGCAATCCCATAAGCATAGTAACTAAGTCTACCATCTATTTATAATGCATTGCAAGAGGATATATAAGATGCAATCTATCTCTATGTTGAATCTTCAAATACATTTGATAGGTTTGACACAATTCCACAAACTTCATCACATCTCTATATATATTATGCCACCAATATTTTTCTTTAAGCTTATTAAAGATAGCATAAATATCTCTATAATTAGCCTACAAACTATCACAGAATTCTTAAATCAATTGCTCTTGTATTTCTTTCTTACAGATTATTCTTTGTGATATACTACTATCTTTTTTATATCACTTTTATAAATATCCATCTTATAAAAGATAATTATAGTAATATTAGAGATATTATAATTGATAATTATTTCCAATAATAGTAAATAATCTATCTTTATTATCATTGATGCTCCTATTAGATAATCTCTTTCAATTTTTATAGTTGTCATTACCCTCTCTCAAGAATGCAAGATAGTAGATTAGCAAAAAATAAGAAAAAGATTACAAAATCAAAATAATTCCAAGAATAAAAAATTGGATGGATAAAAATAAAAAAATTAAATTATTAACAAGACTAAGAGACTAAATTGATATCAAGAAATAAGCCAACACTTTGGATTATTTCAAGACCTATATTGACAAGATTGAGGTGCACCTCGGTCTTGCCTCTTATTTATACTATAAGGTCTATGTCCTATTGAAGCTTCTAAGAGTATCTTAGAAAATTTTAGAAGATTGAGGAAGATTTTAAAAGATTCTAGAAGGCTATGGGAGGTTTTAAAAGATTGAAGAAGATTTTAGAAGATTTTAGAAGAATATAAAAGATTCTAAAATACTAAAGAAGGTTCTAGATGGTTTTGGAAGATTTTAAAAAATTATGGAAGATTTTAAAAGACTACAGAAGGTTCTAAAAGACTACAAAAAATTCTAGAATGTAGTGACTTAAAGTATGTCTATGACATCACCTTCTTTTCTAACGATGAGTTTCATAAGGAGCCGAAGTGATTTGATGATCAAATTATATATGCAGGAAATTTAGAATTTGTCAAAGTAGAAATGCAACATATGCTATCTTTTATTTGTTGGTTATTATTTCAATAGGACTCCTGAGATAGTGTCAATGACCTCCAGATATAACCTCTATTATATCAACATTCCATTCAAGAATTTGCTCTTCGTTGTGACCTTCAAAACATCCTCCAAATATAATTTCTTGTCTACTTAGAATCACCCTTTCAACTTCAAGGAATATTATCACAGTTTGGGCATTTAAATCAAGATTTTTGTGATAAGGCCGTATCTCCAAAGATTCCAAATGTGGCCTTACTTGACATTAGAATATTCCTTCTTTGCCTTGTTCATATTCTTCAAATCCAATTTATTGTGAAAGTTGCAATAATTTCCTAGCCACTTGTGTGGCAGAAGAGTCTTCTAACTCTTGTTTCTACAATTTTTTTAAAATGCAAAGATTTGACATGATAATTAATAAGCTTTTAGCAAGATTTATTCTATCTTTAGATAAAATAATTATATACAAGTAAAGATCTTGGCATGGCTCTCTTCTTTTTATATTGATCTTCTATCATTGGTAGAAAAGCATCATTTAGAAGCTAATAGATATTGGTGTCTATAAAATCTTCAATGACGATTGAATCTAAATTTTCTAGGATATTGTTGATAGAATTTATGAATTTTCTTGGGTGCATTTCTAAGGTTGTTTGAAGGTTCTCATGTTCTTTTGCTAACTCCATAGCCTTTTTAATAAATGAAATATTTTAATTGTCCATATCTTATATGTGAATCCAATATTTCATCTATTTCATATTCTAGCTTTTAATTGACTTCAACTAAGATTAGTAGTAAAAGAGTTCTTTCAACAATACTTGATTTATAATAGATTTTCAAAAAAAAGACATAGAAGATTGGATGAATACGCATGCTACTTCGTAGTTTAAGATAAAAACTTATTTGATTTATTTGATGTAGAATTGTAAATGGTCCAAGTCTTTGATAGTCTAATTTTTGTGATGGTTGATTTGTTTGTATATTTCACCAAAGTATCCAAACACAATCTCTTACTTTAACCTTTGGTTGATTCTTGCAATGAATGTCTACATATTCTTTATATTGGTCTTGAGCCATTTGTAATTAGAATTTTAATTTTTTATGAATGGCTTTTAAGTAGATAGCTTGATTTTCTGCAAAAGGACTTCTGACATCTTCAATTTGAAATGGATCTACTCTAGAGTGGTATTTATATTTTGAAAAAAATAAAATTTGGTTTGCTAAAGAATATTTAGAGTTATTATATACAAACTTGGTCAATAGTAGGAGGTCCATTCAACCATCTTATTGGTAATTTATACTGCAACAAAGATATTGTTCCAAGATTTGATTCATTCATTTTTTTTAACCATCGATTTGAGGATGATAAGCTGATGAAAGGTTGATCTTAACCTTGAAAAGTTGAAATAGTCCTTTCCAAAAATTTGATACAAATTGTGGTCTTTGGTCCAAAATGATGTCGTTTAGAAGGCTATATATTTGATAAATATTATCAATAAAAAGCTTGGCCATTGTATCTCCAAAAATAGCCTTATTGTATGGGATAAAATATACCATCTTGATAAGATGGTCTACTATCACAAAAATTGAATCTTTTCTATTTGGAATCAAAAAGTCTATAATGAAGTCTATGGATAACAATTGCCATGGCTCCTTAGGAACTAGAAGTGGTTGGAGAAGTCCATATGGTTGGTGTCTTGGGACCTTTGCTTGGACATAAGTTTTACATGATTGAATAAATTCTTTCACCAATTTCTACATTTGAGGCTACCAATAGTCTCTTGATATTAATTCCAAGATCTTATTGAAGCCAAAATGTCCAACTGCTAGCAAGTCATATTGTGCTTGAAGAATTTGAAGTCTTATAGGACCTGGAGGAACATACAAGATATCTTTGAAATATAACAATTCGTCCTTGAACTTACAATTATTGTTTTCTTCCACATGTACATTTTTTAGATATTATTGAATATTCTCTACAAATAGATCTCTTTTTATTGTTGTTTGGATTTCCATCTTAATAATTATATTTGTATAGATAGATATTTTCAATGTCTTCAATTACATATTAGACGGCTTCAATATGACTGATTTTTGATAATCCAATATAATATTTCTTATTCTTGGTATAAGATATGATCATCAAGAAAAGACATTTGGTTTCTCTTGAAGTTTTTCTAGACAATACATTATTACAAAATCAAACCAAGATAATAATATACTCTATCGTGTTTGTCAAAAATTCAAAACTTGAGCATTCATAAAATATTCTAAGTTTTTGTGATTAATATATACCATGATTTTGTATTGAATCCCTTCCAGCAAATAGCACCACTCTTCAAAAACATCAACAATTGCCAATAGTTCTTTGTCATAGATCTCGTAATTGATCTTTATAGCAAAAATATTTTGAGAGTAAAATGCTACTAGATATAGTTGATTATCATCACCAATTTGAGAGAGTACAGATTCAAGTGCAAAATCCAAGACATTTGTTTTCAGAATGAATGGTTTTATTGGATCTGCATAGATAAGTATAGGGGCTGAAGTGAAGGATTCTTTTAGCTTCTTGAATTCTTTTTTAGCCTTGTCATCTCAAATAAATTTTTCTTTGCTTATAAGTCGTATTAATGGAGCCGCAATCTTGAAATAATCTTTAATAAAGATTCTATAAAAATTTATAAATCCCAAGAAACATTATACATCTTTAATTGATGACGGTTGTTTCCACTCTATAATAGTTTGTATCTTCTTTGAATCCATAGAAATTCCATTTTTAGAAGCAATATATCACAAAAACTTGACTTGTGGTTGATAGAAAGAGCACTTCTCTAATTTGGCATACAATCCACTTTCTCGTAATTTCTCCAATACCATACATACATGATGTTTATGTTTTTATTTGTTCTTAGAAAAGATCAAAATATTGTCTAAGTAGATGACTACAAAATCATCTAAATATTCTTGTAACATATCATTTATCACATGTTGAAATATTGTAAGTGTATTTATAAGTCCAAAAGGCATAACATTGTACTCAAAATGTCCATACCTTGTACAAAATGTTGTCTTCTATTAATCTCTTTTTTTAATCCTAACTAGGTTGTAGGCGCCTCTCAAATCAATCTTTGTAAAGATCTTTGCTTGTCATAATTATTTCAATAATCTTGAGATTAATGGTAATGGATAGCGATTTTTTATAATTACCTTGTTCAAACCTTGATAGTCAACACATATACGCAAAGAACCATCTTTTTTCTTCAGAAATAAGATAGGAGTTATTGTAGATGATTTTAAATGTCTAATAAAATTCTTAGCTAGGTTTTCATTAATATATTCTTGTAAGGCTATAAGCTCCATTTCTGAAAGATTATAAATTGAACTAAATAGAGATTGAGTTCCATCTTATAATTTGATTGCTCAATCATAAGGATGGTGTTCTGGTAACATGCTTGCTTTTTTTTTTTTAAATACTTCTTTAAGGTCATGGTATTGACTAGAATTACCTTATTTTAGTTATTCCATTGGATCTTTCATTAGAATAGCATATAATATAAATACAGCCCCTTTTTTTGTTGTGTGCATAAATACTTTAGTTCCAAGAAATAAAATAGCACCTTGTTTCTTTTTTTGATGTTTGAATCTTGAAAAAATCTTTTACAAATTTTAATTAATACCAAGATTATATAATTCAAACCAAAGAAGTCCAATCACAATAGGATTTATTAGACATCAAATAATATTGGAGATAATGTGTGATATTTGATCTCTTAGTATCACTTTCAATGGTTGGAATTCTTCAATAATATTTCTTGATACAAGGTTTCATCCATCAATGACTTCAATGGGTGTGGGATGGATCTTTTTTATAAATACTAAGTTGTATTTGGTTGTAAAATCCTTATCTATAAAGCATGTTGAGGCTCTAGTATCTAAAAGGGCTTTAACAAAAATCTCTTATTTTAGGATTCTTATATGTACATGAAATATAAAACATGATATTGAGTCTAGAGGTAGAAAGAGATTTTTTTTTTGATATTTTAAATTTGGAGGTATTTAACCGCAAGGTCCCTACTACAATTAGCCATCTTTATTTTTTAACCTCTCTAATTCAGATATTATACCTTGTGTCTTGAATTCTCTAAATTTGTTTGGATAGTTTGATGTCTTATGATTGGATCTTTTATAATATAGACATAGATTGTCTTGCCAATGTCTAATCTTTTTTCCTAGTATTAATGATTTAAATTGAATTGTATCAATTTGCATGGATTTAATATATATTAATAGCTTCTCCAATGCTCTTGAAGATGTAGCAAATATATTTTGATAGGAATTACTGAAAATTGATCACCTTTCTTATTATAACTCAAATAGGCAATTATCACAAGTAATAGCTTGAGATATGAGTTCTTCTAAACTTTCCACTCTTGGCATTGTAATCAATAAATTCTTTACATATTCTTTTAGGCCATAATAGAATCAAGCCATAAAATCCTTATCATTCCAATAAAGATCACAACTAAGTTGTTAAAATTTTATAGCTAAATTACAATTGAAAGTTGTTCTTATCATAAGTTTTGAATCTTCCTTTATGCTATCCTCTCTCAATCACTATTTCCAAATGCAGCAGTAAATCTTTTCATAAAAGCTTCCATATTATATAAGATTAAAAAATTCTTTTCCAACAATGGAACAAATCATAATCGAGTACTTTTTGATAAAAAGATGCCTACAAAAGCAACTTGAGTGAATCCATCAAGATAACAAGAAGGATATAGTTATAAATAAAGTCGTACTTATTGCACAAATCCTCAAATGTTGGATCTTATTCCTTCAAAATTATCAAGCATACTAGCATTTGACTCTTTCATGATAATCTTTGGAGCTTCTAGAAAGGTTCTATGCATAGTTTGTCTTCCACCTAGTTTTCTAAATTGTATAATTTCTTGTTGCAAACTATAAATCTCTCACTTAATTTCTTCAGATACTTGCTCCATTTGCGGTTCTTTTTTTGGATTACAAAAAAATGCCATTTTTTCTTGTATAATATCTAAAAGAGCTCAAAGATCTACAAGAGTTGCCATTCTATTCTTTATTTGTAAGGATACTCCTTCCATAATTTGATCTACTTCAATATTAACAAAAAAAAAAATCAACAAGCTATTAGTATAGTATTTTTTATACCAAAAAAGAACATTTTTAAACAATATTAATTTTTTAAAAAATAATTTGTAACTTCTAAAATGCAATGATATATCCTAGAAAAAGAATAATTCATTCTTTCCAAAGAAAGATCAAACTGCAACAAATAAACATATCAATCTAGAGGGGGATAATTTGCACTTCTTTAGAATGCAATAGTATCTTCAAGAAGAAGGGTAATCCACTCTCTATCAAGAGATCAAAGCTCTGATATGATTACTTAAATAAACTTACCAAATTATCAAGGACGCAAGATAATAGATTAATAAAAAGACAAAGAAAAGATTATAGAACTAGAATAAATTTAAGAACAAAGAATTGGATGGATAAGAACAAAGAACTAGATCACTAACAAGAATAATAGACTAGATTGATATTAAGAAACAAGGCAACACTTTGGATCCTTCTAGGACTTGTATTGGCAAGATCGATGTCGTGGTAGAGAGAATTTGCTTCAAGAAAGTATTGGGCTTCTGATTGCCACTAATTACTCAACCAAGATCTAAGTATAACAAAACCCCTAAATGTATATAAAATATTTTTTCATAGCGCTATTACATCCAATATATAAGCCTTATTTCCTCAAACCTCTCAAAACATAACAAATGCTCTAAAACCCTCATTCCCTCGTAAGGAGGGAATTTTTCTCGAACTTCAATAACTCATAACTTTTAATCCAACCATCTAAATCCACTTCAAATTTACATGAAGTATTGATGTATTTTTCAAAACTACCACCACAAATTTTAATTGTTGATTCTTTACCAATCTTTAGATATTGCCAAAATCCTAGCAGTAGCTTCAAACCCTTGTTTACAAACACCTATGTATTAAATTCTTCATATCTCACAATCTAAAAGTCCAAATACTATGAAACTTTGATATATAGCTTTTTAGCATAATAATACATCTTCTTGAAAAGTTTGAAACAAAAATTCATCCAAAAACTTAAAATATGGCAAACCCCATCACTATCAACAAAACGGTCTACTTACTGCCTTGGAATTTGATCTATTATTTTTGACTCCCAATATCTCCTTCTTCAAAATTCTAATTGTAAAAAATCTTCCATATCAAGTATAGATCTTAAAAAGCACCTCTCTATCCGCACCTTCTAATCTCCAAAAGCTCTTGTATAATTCCTTGAATCGTCAAAAGAATGACAGTAGGTACAATTTGTACACCCTAACTTCAAGTGTCTACTCCTCCCTCATTAAAACTCCAAATCCTTTGATTTTTATACCAAAATTGTAGTCCAAAAAATAAGCTTTCTAATCCTAGTCTCTAATTTTCAAATGGCTTCCTTGAAGTTGCCAAAACCCTTGTTAAGGTTGCAGGTAGCCTCCTCAAAGCTCATTGGGCATGGTATTCGACCAATAGGGATGAAGTTCTCTATTATTTGCCTTCATCCGACCATGCCTTGATTTCATCCCTCCCAATTAGCCTCTTATTAGCTTAAATTTTCATCCTTAGGCTCCCACCTTCTCTCAAGGCTTCATACTAAATATTTAGGTTTTATATAATTTCTATATTGTCGTGTAATATAGTCATTAGGTGAAAGAGGGAAGGAATGATTATATTATAGAGGAGCTCAAATGAAAATATTTTAGTAAATTATCTTAAAAATATAGATAATAGACAAAAATAATAATAAAAATTAAAAAGTGTTAATTCTATCTATTTATAAAAGAAGCTTTTATTTATTTTGTATAGCCATAAATAAGGCAAATCAAAGTAGATTAGAAAAATAAATACTATAAGCATCTTTAGGAAGGAATTATGAATAGGTCTTAATAAAATTTATCCTAAAATTTTAAGAGTTGATACTTGAAATAGACTAGTTATGAATCTAGATCAAAATCAGATTTTGAGGCACAAAACCACGTGCCTATGGCAAATGGAGAGTCTTTTGATAGATTGGAGAGTTGGATTTGAGAGTAGGTTTATAAAGATTTGTTTAAATATTAATTTGGAATGATTTGGAAAGATATTGATTTTGTAAGAGCTTTACAAAATCAAAGTTGATTTGGGCAATTCTGGATTTTGAGAAATAAAAAAGAATTTATATTTTTGAGTATTTTATAAATTTCATTATAGATCTACGAGTAAAATTTTGTAGATATGTCATTGTAGTTGTATTAAGTATATATTATAAGTTTGAATTTGATCTAACTATTCAATCAAAGGTTATTGAAGTTCAAGTAGGTCGAGGTCTTGGAAATTGGATTTTGAGGGTTAATAAGGATTTCTAAGATATTTAGTAATCTATTAGTTGTTCTAGAGTGAGAATTAATTGTATCAATAGTAGACTTAATTTTCTATTTGTATATGAATTTTGGAAGCAATTAAATGGTGCAAAAAGAAAATATTTGCACTAGGAGATTAGAATCAAGGTTAGAGAAGAAAGATCGCCTACAATTAAGTAGATTTTTAAACTTATCTTCTATTTAGTGAGTTGGATCTTCTTCAAACTTTTTGTACATATTGCAAATATAATTGTTAAAAGGTATACAAAATTTGAATCAAGATCAACGATTCAATCATTTGCTATTGAGATTTCAATTTACTATAGGATTTGTTAGGATTTGTTAGGATTTGTTAGGGTTTGGTCAGAGTTTGTTAGGATTTATTTAGGATTTGTTTAGGGTTTAGAATTTGATTAGGATTTCACTAGGATTTCACTAGGATTTTACTAGGATTTTACTAGGATTTTATTAAGATTTGATTAGAATTTGATTAGAATTTGATTAAGATTTGATTAAGATTTGATTAAGATTTATTTAGGATTTAAGATTTGATTAGAATTTGATTAAGATTTGATTAGGATTTTTTAAGAATTTGATTAAGATTTTATTAGAATTTAATTATAATTTTTATTTTTAATATTTAAAAAAAGATTATTATTTTAATATTTTTTTGGATTTTTATATTAATATTTCTTTAGAATTTCTTTATTATTTCTTTGTCACTTCTTTAGAGGTTTTTTAGGATTTTTTTGTGTTTTTATTATAATTAATTAAAAATATAATTGAATTTTTTAAATTATTGAGCATACTTGTTATTCTTTAATTATAATTTATACATAATTCTGTTAGAGGTATTAGAACTTGTTGTTGTAATTTCTTTTATCTTCCACAACTAGGTGTCCGGTGCATTCTTAAGCAAGACTTTACTTAATACGACAATATGTGTCGATGGATCATCGTCTCTAATTCTTTTAAAATTAGAAGATTGTGAAGCGTAGGAGCCACTTGCAATCCCTTTGGAATTACAATAGACAAATCCCTTCATTGCACCAAGGAATTTTTGGATATAAGATTTAGAGAGGCTTTTCTTTCACAATCTATTGAAAGAAAATTAAGTTTTGACTCTTTTCTTTCTTGATTTATTTCTATAAAAGAATTAAAGGATTCTAAGTCTAATCTTTTTTCTCCTACTATTTGATTAGGATTTAGTTCTAATGGATTGATTATACATATATCTTATGACATTGTAAGTATGTTTTATTTGTCCAACCATTGGACCTCAATTCCTCTAAATTTTGGAATAGATTTTTTAATGGACTTCTCTAAGTTTTTTATAGATAGAACTAGTTTAAATTATCTAAATTTAATAGAATTATTTTAGTCTTAAGATCTTATTTGGAAGATGTTTTAAAAGCCGCAATGAAGATCAAATTCTTCGATGGGATGTTTCAACAACAAAGATACTACCTCAAGGCCATAGGAGATTTCTTCAAAGATTAGTAGAACCTATTGCTCAAGAACAGTGAACAGAATATATAGCTTCATTAATAGAGCAAATTTTTTATTTCTTATATATGTAATAAGTTTGACCTCCTCTTGAGACTCGTTGCTAAAGAAGGGGGTGATGTTAAAGACATACACTCTAGAAATTCACAAAACCTTTCAAAATATTTTAGAAGCTTCTTGAGTTAATGAAAGTTGGTTGAGAAGCTTTTTAATTAGTGAAAGTCATTTGAGAAGCTTCCTAATTGTTAAAAGTTAATTGAAAAGTTTTTTAGTTAGTAGAAGGAGCTCAAAAAGCTTTCCAGTTAGTAGAAGGAGCTCAAGAAGCTTTCTAGTTAGTAGAAGCTACTCGAGAAGCTTCTTAGTTTGATACAAGCTACTTAAGAAGCATCCTAAATAAGAGTATATATAGGGATCAAGGCTGAAGAATTCTTCAATCTCGACAATGCATCTCTTAGAGTTCTAACTCATCTTTCTTGGTATTATTGGTATATTCATCTGATTATTTCAAGTTCTTGTTGGTTTCTTCTACAAACCTTGTCCTAGTTCATATTTTTTATTTTATATTTTTATATCATTGATACATAATTTACATGATGTAATAATTGAGGAAAAAAAGAGAAGAGCTATTTACAAGCAAGATGTTGTTGAGCCTGCAAGCAAGAAGAGATTTTCAAAGAATTAAGAAGCTTTTCAAGGAACAAAACCAAAAAAATGCCTTCTTTTATTCATTTTGGTGATACACCATTACCAAAAAAGTAGTGGGAGAAGGGCAAAGAGAAAGAGAAAGATGATACAAGTAAGTCGAAAGATAAAAATCTTGCCTATAAGCTACAATTTGATATTGAAATATCTATAGACATGAAGAGTATCTGTCAAGGACATGAACTAAAAAAAAATACATAATCTAATGAAAATTATATCAAAGAAAAGTCACAAAATGGGAATAAGAAAGTATGTATATTCAAAGAAAATTGGAATGGCTATTGCCAAAGACTAGAAACATGAAGACTCTTGAAACTAGACTAGAACCAAGAAAGGAGTTGATAAGAGTGAAGAGGGCTTCACTCTTGCCTCTATAAATACTATCTAATTAAAAACTACGTGGCGATATTCTATAGGACCTTATACACGTGTCTAATTTGCAAGACACATGTCAAACTTGCATGATAAGTTTTCCACATGTGCGCCATGTACTTGGCTTGTTCCGCAAGCTACCAACATATGCGCCATGTGGCTAGCTTGTTGACCAAGTTTTTAACCTACCAATCACCTATAGACATGTATAAAGGTGATTCCGCATCTATAGAGCTTCTAAGAAGCTTCTCTATGAGATATTATCAAATCAATTTATTTTACCTACTTCTATTGGTCTATATTACTTAGGTAATTTACTAGAATAAATCTTATGTCCGTGACATTATCTCCATCTTCTAGGGACTAGTTCCATGAGGAGCGGTGATTATATGTTGAGAAAGTCTAGGATACGTTGGATTGTGCTTACCGTATATTTTGATCTTTGTTTCCTTCGAAGGTAGTTGATAGGTCTTTTCAGCCATCGATAATGTCTCATATTAGGGCGAGAGGACCACCCTATTATTTGATCATTATTGAGGCTTTTATAACTTCCTTCAAAGAAAATATTAGAAACACCATCAGGAGTAGTTCCTACCTCTAAAAGTATCACCAAACATCGGAAGTCTCTTCCAAGGTCATGATACCAAACACATTGTATTTCGCCATCAATCTGAGGAAGGACATATTGTTCTTGAGGGTCTTCATCTCTATTCCATCGTCTTAAAGGTTGTGATAATCGTAATGTCTCGTCCGATAAATCAGCAAATGATGGCTCTTGAGCTGAATTCGCTGGTTGTTGATCCTCCATCTCTTTAGCATTAATAAATCTAATGAAAAACAATGATACAAGGTAGGATGAAATCTCTATAGAACCTGCTTTACTTTATAGCAAAGATTTTCTTGAATATTTATCTTGGTTTTGATGGATGTCGTTGATGAAATGCATTGACTTTTATTGATGCATTTGTTAGATTCTTTAATGGCTCCTATGTGCATTCACTAATATCATATCCGCGCCAATGTACAAGATATTCCAATCGAGTTTATCGCCGCCTTGAATCTAAAATCTCTTCAATCTCGAATTCTTCATCGTTGTCCACTTCTACAAGAGGTGGTGGCATTTGTTTTCTTCCTTGTATATCCATTGTCTTGTATGGCTCGAGTAGTGACACGTGGAATACAAGATGGATCTTCATGGACTCCGATAGGTGTAATCGATATGCAACTAGATTGATTTGTTCAGAAATAGGAAAAGGTCCAAACCTACGATAGTCCAACTTATCACAAAAACAAGTAGTCTTGATATTGCGATGAAGTAACCATACCTTGTCCCACACATTGAATTGTGGTTGTTCCTTACGATACACATTTGCATTTGTTTTTTGTCGTTCTTGAGCTTCTTTTAATTGCACCTTGATTATTGTATGTAGCTCTGACAAATGATTTGTCAAATCTTCTATTCCTGGATTATCAACTTTTGAAAAGTCAAAAGCATCAAGTCATGGGTGATAACCATAATTGGCAAAGAAAGGTGTTTGTTGCGTAGAAGAATATATCGTATTATTATAAGCAAATTCTGCCAATAGCAAAAGAGCTATCCAATCATCTTGATGGTAGTTGATGGTATACCTTAAGTATTGCTCCAAGACTTGGTTTACAAGCTCTATTTATCTATCAGTTTGAGGATGAAAAGCTGAAGATAATTTTATGTCCACTTTTAAGATCTTGAAAAGAGTTCTCCAAAATCTTGACACAAATTGAGTTCCCTTATCCGATATAATATCCTTAGATAATCCATGATAGCAATAGATATTATCAATGAAAAGCTTAGCTGTTTCTTCACCTGTGATTCATTTTGTGCATGGCACAAAATGTGCCATCTTGATGAATCGATCTACTATCATAAATATAGACTCATAAGATCTTGAGCTTGGAAAATCTGTGATGAAATCCATAGAAACAGAAGACCATGGTTGTTCTAGAATAGGTAATGGCTGAAAAAGCCCAAAAGGTTGATGACGAGGAGTCTTTGATCTTGAGCAAATATCACATGATTGTACAAAGTCTTTGACTGCCTTCCACATTTGAGGCCACCAAAAATCTCTTGATATAAGTTCCAAAGTCTTGTTGTATCCAAAATATCCTGCTGTTGGAAAATCATGACGTGCTTGAAAAACACATAAACATGCTTCTTCTTCTAGAACATATAGACGTCTTTTGAAATATAGTAGATTGTTCTTGAACTTAAATTTAGAAGAATCATGAGACTTGGAAGAATTATTCTTGATATCACGAATAAGAGGGTCTGAAGACATACTTGACTGAATTTGCTTGAGAAAAGTTGAATCAACTGTCAATGTTGATTTTATTACTCGAAGATAAAACTGCTCTAGTTTTAGGAGAACCATTCTTTGTTTCTCAAAAGCTGCATCTCCTTCTTTTGGTGCAAAATAAGAACATCTAAAAAGGGCATCGGACAAACCTTGTTGTTTTCCTGGCTGATAAGTGATAATGAATTCAAATCTTGACAAAGACATATTCCAACGAGCTTGGCGATGATTCATTATGCGTGCCGACATGAAATACTCGAGGTTCTTATGATCCGTATACACGGTGACTGGACTCAAAGCGCCTTCTAAATAATGACGCCATTCTTGAAAAGAATCTACGATTGCAAGAAGTTCTTTATCATGGATCTCATTATTGATCTCGATTGTTGAGAATTTTCTTGAATGAAAAGCTATTGGATGAAGTTTGTCATCCGTTCCCATTTGTGACAAAATCGCACCCAAGGCAAAGTCTGATGTATGTGTTTCCATAAAAAATACTTTGGAAAAATCTACACGATACAAGATTGGTGCAGAAACAAACGATGTCTTCAAAGCTTCAAATGCTGCTTCCGCTTCTTGATTCCATTGGAGTTTGTCTTTACAAGTCAAACGTGTAAGTAGAGCCGCAACTCGAGAGAAGTCTTTGATGAAGATCTGATAATAATTGGCAAATCTCAAAAAGCATTAGACATCTCTTACCGTCATTGAAATCTTCCAATTCATGATTGTCTGGACTTTCTTAGAATCCATCATGAGACCATCATTTGAAATGATGTATCCTAAGAAATCAACTTGATTAGTGTAAAATATACACTTTTTCATCTTGGCGTACAATCTTGCATCTCTAAATTTTTGTAATACTTGACGAACATGTACTTCATGTTCTTCTATGTTCTTAGAATAGATCAAAATGTCGTCTAGGTAGCAAACGACAAAATTGTCTAAGAACTCATAAAAAACATCATTCATGAGATGTTGAAAAGTAGCTGGTGCATTCGTAAGTCCAAAAGGCATGACATTATATTCAAAATGTTTGTACCTGGTTCAAAATGCAGTTTTCTATTCATTTCTTTTTTTGATGCGTACTAGATTGTATGTTCTTCTTAGATCTATTTTTGTATAGATCCTAGCTTGATTCAACTAGTCAAGGAGTGCTGATATTAGAGGTAATGGATATCTATTTTTGATTGTGATCTTGTTGAGTTTTCGATAGACAACACAGATCCGCAATGATCCATCTTTTTTCTTCACAAATAGAATTGGAGCTCCTGTTGGAAATTTAGAATGGCGTATGAAATTCTTGGCCAAATCCTTGTCAATAAATGCCTTGAATTCAGCCAATTCATCTTATGATAAACTGTAGATTGGTCCAAATGGTGGCTGAGTTCTTTCTTTAAGGTCGATTGAACAATCATATGGACGATGCTCCGAAAGAATATCTGCATTCTTTTTCTTAAAAACGTCTTGATAATCTTGATACTAATTTGGAATGTTATTTGAAGTCTTTCCATCGTTGGAAATAAGTATAGCATAAATGACAAAAGGTGATTCTTCTTTTACAACGTGCAAAAAAGCTCTTGCACCTACAAATGTAGGTTTAATTCTATTAGATTTATGATTTCTTACTTGATTAACTATATTGTTAGCTATACTTTTAGAAAAGTTCAGAGTACGAGAAATCCAATCTATTTGAGGGTTGTGTTTTTCTAACCATGATAGACCTAGAATAACTGGAATAGAGGGAGATCTAATTATGTTGAAAGTTACGCAACTATTATGGCCATTTATTACTATATCTAGAGAAAGTGTTTCATGAGTAATATCTCCAAAAGATAAAGGACGACCATCTATGACTTCTACGTGTATGGATTTGGATTTTTGTATTATTTGTATTTTATGGCTTTTAGCAAATTCTTCATCTAAAAAGCAAGCCAAGGCTCCCGAATCTATTAAAATAGAGGCTTTGTAATTATTAGGTCCTAAATACATATCTATTATAAAACAAGAAGATGGTTGTGAGGAGAGGATAGGACCTTTATTAGAAATTGTACAAGATCCCAGCCGCACAGTCCTTATTGTGGCTGAACAAATTCGTTTTCCGACATATTGTCTTCTTTGACAGTCGTACTCCTCATCTTGTAGTTGCGTCATTTCTTTGGACAATTTTGAGCAGTGTGTTTAGGTTTTCCATAATACAAGCATAATCTTTTTTGACGACGTCGAGTCTTTTTTTGTTCAATAAGCGGCTTGAAACGTATAGCATCAATTTGCATGTCCTCGACTTTTGAAGGTACATATTGAGAAAACATTGGTGTTGCCACTGAATTATAATGTTGTTGAGGTTCTCTTGTACAACTTTCAGATCTAAATTCAAAAAGCCGATTATCACACTTGACTGCAAAATCTATAGCTTGACTCAATGTTTGAGGATCGGATAAATTCAACATCAATTTCTTCACTTCATATTATAATCCGTAGAAAAACTGACTGAAGAATGCAGTATTGTCCCACTTGATATCGATTGCTAGTTGTCAAAATTGTGAAGCATATAATGACACTAATCGATTGCCTTGTCATAGGATACGAAGCTTATTGGTTGCAACACAAGTTGCATCGTGTTTCCTATACATACATCAAAATTTTGCTAAAAAAGCTTCTAAATTATCCAATATTGGATCACGTCGTTCTAGAAAAGATAAAAACCAAGATAAGGCAGAACCTAAAAGTAATGTATCAATAAATCTCACTTGCAATCCTAGAGTTGGAAAACTTTGCAGTTGCAATTCAATCACCAGTTGGACTTGGTTGATGAATCATCGAAACTTGGATCTTATGCCATCAAACTTCTCAGGTATACCAATTTTTGATTCTTTGATGCTTGGACGATGTTCCAATATAGGAGGAATTACATGGCTTGGTGTAGATGTTGAGGCAGCTCCAACCATATCTATATCTTCATTATTTGGTAACCTTGTTGCTCCTTGTAGAGATACATTGAGTTGATGCATTGCAAGCATCAATTCTCTCATTTGCTCTTACATTTGTGCCATTACACTCTTCATTTTGGCAAGCTCTGCCATGATAATACTTCAAAAAATATCTAACATCACTCGAAATAAGTAGAAAGGAGAACAAAGAAAATACTAGGAATAATATCAGTTTAGAAGAAGGTAATCCGCAACTTCTAATATGCTTGTGTCTTATCGGGAGAAAGGGGTAATCCACTCTTAATCAAGACAAGACAAAGCTATGATATTATAAGTGTACTCTTGTCAATCTATCAAGGACATGAATTAAAAAAGGATGTATAATCTAATGAAAATTGTATCAAAAAAAAGTCACAAAATGGGAATAAGAAAGTATGTATATTCAAAGAAAACTGGAATGGCTATTGCCAAAGACTAGAAACATGAAGACTCTTGAAACTAGACTAGAACCAAGAAAGGAATTGATAAGAGTGAAGAGGGCTTCATTCTTGTCTCTATAAATACTATCTAATTAAAAACTATGTGGCGGTATTCTATAGGACCTCATACACGTGTCTAATTTGCAAGACACATGTCAAACTTGCATGATAAGTTTTCCACATGTGCGCCACGTACTTGGCTTGTTCCGCAAGCTACCAACATATGCACCATGTGGCTAGCTTGTTGACCAAGTTTTTAACCTACCAATCACCTATAGACATGTATAAAGGTGATTCCGCATCTATGAAGCTTCTAAGAAGCTTCACTATGAGATATTATCAAATCAATTTATTTTACCTACTTCTATTGGTCTATATTACTTAAGTAATTTACTGGAGTAAATCTTATGTCCATGACAATATCTTAGAAGAAAAGATTTTAGATGCCAAAATTGAATTTATTCTAAGAGAGGCTCTTGATATAATAAAGAGGGATTTTCATGAGCTAATTATTAATGTAATATAGAAGAAGAGGCAAATGAAAACTAAAGCTATTATGGTGGAAGCATTAGATACTTGTATGACTAAGGATAAAGAGGAAGAGATAGAACAAGTATTTATACAATTTGCATCATTAGAGTTTAGAAGTATAGTTGATATAGAGGGCACGGCTCAAATGAATCATGCCATGGATATGAGAGCATATCAAATAGATTGTATATTAATAGAATCTGATAATAAGAAGAAGATTGTACAAGAAACATGTGTTATCAATTCTTCAAAAAGATATAGTGATGAGATGGGAAGTGGTTACTACTCAGTCTTTTATTAGATTAAAGCTACTACACATGCACAAGTAAAATTGAGAGATTCTAAAGACTTAGTATTAGCCTTAGTTGATCATGGATCTGAAATCAATATCATGTCCAGGCGGATGTATGAGAAGAATAAGTGGCCAATTCATATTAATCATAGTTGGATGATTAGAGCTGCAAACAATGAGCAAAGTGATCTATATGGAGCTAGTCAAATTGTGAAGACCAAGATTGGAGATGTGGAGATGCAATAAAAAAATTTTGCATAAAATTCTATTACATATCCAATAATACTTACTCAGCCCTATATTATAGTTGCTAGAATAGAAACTAATATCTTGGATGATGGTTCACATTATGCTAGGATTTGTAATTGCAATAAAAAGAAGGCAGTGCAATTTCTTATTGTAAAACCTATTTATGAAAGGCACAGAGAATAGTTGAGAGAGATGCCTTTAGAACCAAGAAATATTTTCTTAGGTTTTTAAAGAACATCTATATAGGATGGAGGTACATAGGTGCAAATAGATTATTTCTAAATTTCAACATAAAAAATTTTGGTTTTGGATTTTGGATTTGATGAGCAATGGATTAATGAATTTTTAAAAAATATAAGATTTGGATCCTATAAATATAAGAAGAATAAAAAAATAAGAAAAAAACTTAAAAATAATGGGTTTAGTTTTAGATGATGAAGCTATAATAGGAATAATAGAAGAAGTAGGTTTAGAAGATAGATTAATATAAGTTTTGAAAAGCTTAGTTATAAACATGGATGAAAATGCTATAATAGAGATATATTCAAGAAGAGTAGTTGAAGAATCAAGTTGGAGAGAGAAGCATAAAATTAACCATCAATTTATTAAAAAATCATTGATTAAGTTGAAGATTGGAAGAAGTGATATCTTGGAATATATTGGAGGATGTACAGATTTAGATGGGATGGATATTATATTATAATTATTTATAGTATATAAAAACTATTTAAAATATATAATATATTTATAAATTTAGATGTGTGTTAAAATGATTAATAAAGTATTTAAAAAAATTGATATAAGAAATTTTATTTTGATTTTTTTTACTTAATTTGATTATAGCATTTAAATTATATAAGATCTAAATATTTAGTATAAAGTCTTGAGAGAAGATTGGGGCCAAAGATGAAGAATTAAACTACTAAGAGGCTTATTTAGAAGGATAAAGGTAAAAAAATGGATGAATGAAGGCAAAGGATGAAGCTCTTCATTCCTATTGGTCAATGGTCATATCCAATAGGCTTTGAGGAGGCTGTGGAAGAGGAGAACAAGGATTTTGGCAACTTTAAAGAGAGCATTTAAAAATTAAAGACTAGAATTAGAAAGCTTATTTTTTATACTATAATTATGATATAATAATTAAGAAATTTGGAATTTTTATGAGAGAGAAGTAGGCACTTGAAATTAAGGTGTACAAATTGTATCTATTGTCATTCTTTTGAAAATACAAGGAATTGTATGAGAGCTTTTGGAGATCGGGAGATGTAGCTAGAGAGGTGATTTTAAGATGTACATTTGATGTAGAAGAATTATTACATTTGAAGTTTTAAAGAAGGAGATATTGGGAGTCAAAAACAACAGATTGAATTCCAAGGCAGTAAATAGACGGTTTTGTTGATAGTAATGGTTTTTGCTATATCTTGAGCTTCCAAATGATTTTTTGTCTAAGTATTTCTAAAAAAATATAATATCATATTAGAAAGCTATAAATCAAAGTTTCATAATATTTGGACTTTTAATTTGTAAGATATAAAGAATTTAATATATAAGTATTTGTAAACAAGGATTTGAAGCTACTATTAGGATTTTGGTGATATCTAAAGATTGATAACAAATCAATGGTTGAAATTTATAATAATAGTTGTTAAGAATAGATCAATACTTTATATAATTTTTTAATAGATTTGGATGGATGGATTAAAAGTTATAGATTATTGAAATTTTAAAAAATTTCCTTTTCTACGGGTGAATGAAGGTTTTAGAATATTTTGTTATATTTTGAATGATTGATGAAATAAGACTTATGTATTGCATGTAATAGCTCTATGAAAGAGACTTTTATATAAATTTGGAGGTTTTCTTATACTTGGATCTTAGTTGTGTAATTAGTGGTAGCCAAAAGCTTTGTACTTTCTTAAAGCAAATTCTCTCTACCACAACACCGTTAAGAAAAGGCATCTGGTTTCTTTTGAAGTTTTTCCAGACAATATATAATCACAAAATCAAACTGAGATAATCACATGCTCTTTTGTACTTGATGGCAATTCAAAATTTAGGTATTCATAAAATATTCTAAGTTTTTATAATTAATATATACTATAATCTTATATTGAGCTCTTTCCAATAAATAACGCCATTCTTCAAAAGTATCAACAATTGCCAATAGTTCTTTGTTGTGGATCTTGTAATTGATTTCTACAATTGGAAATTTTTGAGAGTGGAATACTACTGGATGAAGTTGACCATCATCATTAGTTTCAGAGAGTACAGATCTAAGTACAAAATCTGAGGCATCCGTTTCTAGAATGAATGGTTTTGTATGGACAAGTATAAGAGCTGAAGTGAAGGATTCTCTTAGCTTCTTGAATGCTTCTTTAGCCTTGTTGTCCTCAATAAATTTCTCCTTGCCTATAAGTCATGTTAATAGAGTTGTAATTTTAAAATAATTTTTAATAAAGATTTTATAAAAATTTATAAATTCTAAAAAATATTATACATCTCTAATTGATAATGGTTATTTCCACTTTATAACAATTTGTATCTTCTTTGGATCCATAGAAATCTCATTTTTAGAAGCAATATATCCCAAAAACTTGAGTGATGGTTGATGGAAAGAGCAATCCTTTAATTTGGCATATAATCCACTTTCTTGTAGTTTCTCCAATACCATATGTATATGATGTTTATGTTCTTGTTTGTTCTTAGAAAAGATCAAAATATCATGTAGGTGAATGACTACAAAATCATCTAAGTATTCTCCCAAGATATCATTCATCATATGTTGAAAGATTACAAGTGCATTTATAAGTCCAAAAGACATAACATTATATTTAAAATGTTCATACCTTGTACAAAATGTCGTCTTCTATTGATCTCCTTCTTTGATCATAACTAGATTGTAGGCATCTCTTAAATCAATTTTAATAAAAATCTTTATTTTTCCTAATTTTTTTAATAATCTTAAGATTAATGGTAATAGATAGTAATTTTTTATAATTATCTTATTTGAACTTCAATAATCAATATACATATATAAAGAACCATTCTTCTTCTTTACAAATAAGATAAGTACTCTTTGAAGCAATTTTGAATGTCTAATAAAATTCTTAGCTAGGTTTTTATCAATATATTCTTGCAAGGCTATAAATTCTATTTGTGAGAGATTATAAATTGGTCCAAATAGAAGTTGAGCTCCATCTTGTAAGTCAATTGCACAATTATAAGGATGGTGTTCTGATAACATGTTTGTTTTTTTTTTTTTCAAATATGTCTTCAAGATCATGGTATTGACTAGGAATATCTTACTTCAATTGTCTAGTTGGATCTTTTATTGGATTAACATGCAATACAAATGTAACCTTTTTTTTTTGCTTCCTACATAAATGATTTAGTTTCAAAAAATAAAGTAGCACCAAGTTTCTTCTTTTGATGCTTGGATCTTGAGAAAAGCTTTTGTAAATTTCAATCAATATCAAGAATATGTAATTCAAACCAAGGAACTCCAATGATAATAGGATTTATTGGATATTGAATAATGTTAAAGACAATGTGTTATACTTGATCTCTTAATACCACTTCTAATGGTTGGATTTCTTCAATAACATCCCTTGATGTAAGGTCTTGTCCATTAATGATTTCAATGGGTGCGGGATGGATTTTCTTTATAAGTACTTAATTGTACTTGGTTGCAAAATCTTTATCTATAAAGTATGTGAAGGCTCTAGTATCTAAAAAGACTTTAGCAAAAATCTCTTGTCTTAAGGTTCTTATATGTACATGAAGTGTAAAATAGGATATTGGATCCAGAGGTAGAAAGAGACATTTTTCTAGTACTTTAGATTTGAGGGTGTTTAACCATAAGATCCCTATTGCAGCTAAACATCTTTATTTTTTGACCTCTTTAATTTAGATGTTATATCTTCTGCATTAAATTTTCTAGACTTGTTTGGATAGTTTGTTACTTTATAATTAGATCTTCTACAATATAAACATAGATTTTTTTGTTGATGCCTATTTTTTTTTACTGGTGTTAATGGCTTGAATTGAATTGCATCAATTTGCATGGATTTAGGATATGTTAATAGCTTCTCCAATATTCTTAAAGATGTAGGAAATGTATTTTAATAGGTATTGCTAAAAATTTATTGGATCTCTTGTCGTAACTCAAATAGGCAATTTTCAACACTTGGCATTGTAATCAATAAATTCTTCACATTGTCTTTTAAGCCATAATAAAATTTAGTCATAAAAGTCATATTATTCCAATCAAGATCACAACTAAGTTGTTGAAATTTTATGGCATAAATTACAGCTGAATGTTGTTTTTGTTGTAAGTTTTGAATCTTCTTTTTTGCCACTCTCTCTCAATCACTATTTCTAAATGCAATACTAAATCTTTCCATAAAAACTTCCAAATTATATAGAATTGAAAACTTTTTTTCCAATAGTAGAATAAATCATAATTGACTACTTCTTGATAAAAAAGTACCTATAAAAGTAACTTGAGTGAATCCATCTAGATAATAAGAAAGATATAATCATAAGTAAAGCCATACTTGTTGCATAAAACTTCAAAAGTTGGATCTTGTTTCATCAAATTTATCAGGCATACTAGCCTTTGACTCCTTCATGACAATCCTTGGAGTTTCTAGAGAGGTTACATGCATAGCTTATCTATTGCTTGCTTCTCTCAATCAAATAATCTCTTATTGCAAACTATAAATCTCTTACTTAGTTTCTTCAGATACTTATTCTATTTGTGGTTGTTTTTTTTGGATAATAAAATAATATTATTTTTTTTCATATAGTATCAAAAAGAGTTCAAAGATCTATAAGAGTTGCCATTCTATTCTTTGTTTGTGAGAATGCACCTTCTATAATTTGATCTACTTCTATATTAACAAAGAAAAAATCAACAAGCTGTTAATGTAGTATTTTCTATATTAAAAAAAAAAATTAAACAATATTAATTTAAAAGAAGGTAATTTATAACTTCTAAAATATAATAATATATCCTAAAAAAAAATAATCCATTCTCTCCAAAGAAAGATCAACCTGCAACAAATAAGCATATTAGCCTAGCGGGGGATAATTTGCATTTCTCTGAAACACAATAATATTTTCAAAAAGAGGGATAATCTACTATCTATCAAGAGATCAAAGTTCTAATATGATTACTTAAATAGCCTTGTCAAACTATCAAGGATGCAAGATAATAGATTAGCAAAGAGACAAAGAAAAGATTATAGAATTAGAATGAATTCAAGAACAAAGAACTAGATGGATAAGAACAAAGAACTAGATGGATAAGAACAAAGAACTAAATGATTGACAAGAACAAGGAACTATATTGATATAAAGAAACAAGGCAATACTTTGGATTATTCCAAGACTTGTGTTGGCAAGACAAGTCTTATCTCCTATTTATATTATAAGGTCTATATCTTATTGAACCTTTTAAAAATATCTTAGAAGATTCTAGAAGATTGAAAAAGATTTTAGAAGATTGAAGAAGATTCTAGAAGATTGAAGAAGATTCTAGAAGATTGAGACAAGTTCGAGAAGACTAAAGAAGATTTTAAAAGATTCTAAAAGATTTTAAAAGGCTATGGGAGATTCTAAAAGATTGAAGAAGGTTCTAGAAGACCATAGAAGATTTTAGAAGATTAAAGAAGGTTCTAGAAGGTTTTGAAAGATTTTAAAAAACTATAGAAGATTCTAAAAGATTACAAAAGGTTTTAGAATGTGGTGATTTGAAGTATATCCGAGACACCAATTTGGAAGCTTTTCAAGCTCTTTTTACTAATTGTGAAGCTTCTTGAGCTACTTTCACCAACTAAAAAGCTTCTTAATTGATTGTCACTAATTAGAGAACTTCTAAAATATTCTAGAAGATTTTGTGAACTTTTGAAGAATATATCCCTAACAATTTTCATTTCTGAATCCATCTAAAAAACTTTGAATCCATCAATATAGAGTTACAAGATTCAACACCAACATGGTCAAACATTAATGTTGTAGCAGCAACAATATCATATACTATAGAATGTGGTATCAATGAAAAGATGGATATAATTGCCAGTGGATTTTGCAACAATAGCAACACAACATTATTAGACAATGGCAAGTGTTGTATGCAATTGAAGTCAATAATGTTGCTTGTTTGTTAATTTTTTTGTTAGTTTGATTAATTCTTTGTTTGTTTGATATTGTAGATGACATTAATAAAAGAATATCATGCTTATTTATAGCTCAGCTCTTCTATCCACATATACACGTACATACATCCCATAATGACAGCCCACTTGATAAGAGAGCCTCGAGAAACATATTTAATTGTAGTGAGCTTGGAATGGAAAAGATTGATATTAAATTTTGATAATTTGAGATCTTTACTTATAACAAAATCTTATAATAGAAAGATAGATAGGAAGAGCATAAATTAATTAGTAATAACCAAAAATATAAATATAATTAATGTGCACAAAACCACATCTTAATATTGCACAAATTGTGATCAATTTAAATTCATTAAATCTTCTTTAAATGGCTTGCAATAGCTACCACATTCCTAAAACTTGTCAATATATTATTATTTCAATTATCATTTTTATAACTCATTACTACTACAATAGTTTAAGGCAAAGTGTAGAATACATGGATTTGGAAGGAATCTTGATTTGATCATAGAAAGCTTGGAATGAGAAAGATTGATGCCAAATTTTAGTGATCTAGGAGCTTAGCTCGCAATACAATTTCATAATAGAAATATAGGTAAGATGAGCACAAACTACCTAGTAGTAACTAAAAATGTAAATATGACCAATGTATACAAAGCCACACACCAATGTTGAACAAATTGTGATTAATTTATATTGGTTGAAATTGAGTTGATAAAGAGGGGAATTTGTAATTTGTGCAATTCAAAGCACTGTAGCTATAATGTAGAGTTGATAAGGGAGATTATGAATTTTATAGGCACCTTTCTTACCACACTACAAAGTTAAATTGATAGGGATGTGATTCATAATTTTGTGAATGATACAAATTCAAAGAGCAATATTAGAGAGTTGACAAGGAGGATTAGCAATTTTATTAATGCCCTTTTCATTTGCATATAATCACATTGTAATATTTGCCGCCACATTGACAAAATTGAATTGATAAGGGTACATCTTGTGCGGGTCATGTTGCTATGTACATGGAGTCTAATAATTGTAGTATAAGAAAATTTGAATATAAGATTGTATAGTATAAAAATATGTGGAAATTAAGTGGAGACCAAGGAGAAGACTATGACATTGTATGCATATACATAGCACTACATCATCCCTATACGACATGTATGTACTTTATATATTGCCACCACAAAGATTTTATGCATGTGTCATGTATGTAGTACCTCAAATTCTATTATATAATAAAAAATAGACAAAATTTTTAAAAGATGATGATTAAATTGCTTAAGTATTGGACTTTTAATTTATATTATATGAAGTATAAACTAATTCTAAGATTTATAACAATTAACTTCATATTATCAATACAAGGTTGAAGACCATAGACTACCTAAACAACTAAAAATAAATTTAAGATTCTTGTGCAATTTTGTAAATACTACAATCAAAAAGTTGTTAGAAGAATTTAATAAGATATGTCATGTATACAAATATTTCAATCTTTAAGAAGACTTTTAAAAATAAAATACATAAAACTATTTTTTATAAAGTACTTATAATTGATAAATTTTTTGAGAATATAATATTATAAAACTATCTTCTTTAGATTGATTAAGTATTGTTCAATAGATTGCAATACATATAAAAAAAATATATTTGCTGCAACCTTTGTTTACAACTTCCTTGATATCCTATCTTACCATTGAAACATTTTACATTACATAGAATTAATTATATTAAACTTGTAATATTTAGTTTTGTTTAGAAGAATCAACATATCATTGTATATATATAAGATATGATTTTTAACAAATTAGATAAAATCTAAGATAGTAAAAATTTTAAATATCAACTTGTTTATTAATTTTACACATAAGTAATATTGCAATATTTAAAAATTCAAAGATTTTAGTGAGTTATAGCAGGGCTTTTATTTTCAATAAAACTATATCAAAATTACAACTATGTCATTTATAATTCATTACTAGAAAAATAGATTTTCCAAAAAAAGTACAATAAAAAATTACACTATTGTCAAGTTCATACTCAATCTAAAAAAAATTAACGTCACCTTAATGATACTTCTCTAAATGTGAACACATTCGTGAACGAATGACGAATCCCGTGGATGAACATCGGAACGAAGCCACAACGATTCTCGGTCAAAATCATCCATGATTCGGGTCGTATCAGGGCTGGGTGTTAGGGTTTGGAGCAGAGGAGCAGAGCAGGTGGCCAGGTTTAGGGCAGCGAGGGCGCTCGCTCCCTTTCCCTTTCCCAGTCTCAGTGCGAGTGTGTGCTCTCGCCTCGCTGCTCCGCAACCGAGTTAGAGTTGCAGCGAAGGCCATCGCCACAGCCATGGGTCGTGTCATCCGTGCTCAACGTAAGGGAGCTGGCTCTATCTTCAGGAGCCACACCCACCGCCGCAAGGGCCCCGCTCAGTTCCGCTCCCTCGACTACGCTGAGCGCAATGGCTACATCAAGGGCGTTGTCTCCGAGGTCGTTCACGACTCCGGTCGCGGTGCTCCGCTGTGCAAGGTCACTTTCCGTCACCCTTTCCGCTTTAAAAGACAGAAGGAGCGGTTCATTGCTGCTGAAGGCATGTACTCTGGCCAATTCGTTTACTGTGGCAAGAAGGCGACATTGTCTATTGGAAATGTGCTGCCCCTGAGGTCTGTGCCCGAGGGAGCCGTGGTGTGCAACGTGGAGCATCGCATGGGTGATCGGGGCGCGTTCGCTAGAGCGTCTGGTGACTACGCCATTGTGGTGTCGCACAATGTTGACAGCGGAACTACTCGGTATGTGTTGGGTGCAATTAGTGGGTGGGTTGTTTTTGTGTAGTTTGTTGGGGGTGTGGACAGTGGTTATGTCAGAATGGGATCTAAATTAGGGCTGGGGATGGGAATGGAATGATGCGGAGAATTGGGGTTTGACGTGGGATTTTGTGCATGCAGTATCAAATTGCCGTCAGGTGCAAAGAAGGTTGTGCCCAGCGGATGCAGGGCCATGGTTGGACAGGTTGCTGGAGGAGGCAGGACCGAGAAGCCGATGTTGAAGGCTGGAAACGCTTACCATAAGTACAAGGTGAAGAGGAACAGCTGGCCGAAGGTGAGAGGTGTTGCCATGAACCCTGTGGAGCATCCCCACGGAGGAGGTAACCACCAACATATTGGTCACGCGAGTACAGTGCGTCGGGACGCTCCTCCCGGGCAGAAGGTTGGTCTTATTGCTGCCAGGCGCACGGGACGTCTGCGTGGTCAAGCTGCCACCGCCGCATCGAAGGTCGACAAGGCTTAGAAGAAAATCTCTTACACTTCTATCATTTGAGGAAATCTGTAATGGTGCTCTCATTCCCGTGTACTATCTTTTATTAATTTGTTCACGAAGATCGTTCTTTCAGATCATCGGATGCTCCGCTTCAGTTGATTGAAGTATCTTTCCTCACTTTTCTTCTGACTTGTTTCGTTTGCACATGCCCTTCGGAAGAAAGCTGTAGGCTATTTCGAATGTATGTAGCAACGAATGTTGTTTCTTCAGATTGGCTTGTTCTGAAGTTGGATGAATGGCTTATGGAAGATGTGATTAACTTCTGGTTTTTATTTTGATCATTTCCGTAAAAAAATTGTTTAGAAGTATTTTGGTATATTTTGCTGCTGATGTTTTCTCGATGCATGGCTTATTTCCAATTGCTGTTGACACTTTGACTAAGTATTGAAGCAGTTTGTTGTTAATTTTGTACCATAAATTAGATCGGCAGTTTTACTGGTATGAAGGTGTATTTAAATGTGGAGGTTTTTGGTCGTCATTCCAATTGATGTGTCTAACGAGGAAGGTCGGGTTATTGAAAACAGTTTGTTGCAGCTTGTTTTGAATATGTGATTCAGAATCCCGCTTCTCCTGCGATTCACAGGCGTGATTTCTTCAGTTTATTCATTAGTAATACATATCACCTTATCTTGTCTGCCGAATCTGTGTATGATGAAATTTCCTATGAACAAACTCAGCCAGGTTGACGTATAGTCTCCGTGTTACTTTTGAATCGAGTCGGTAGTGCAACCTCATCACAGCTTTCGGTAGTTTGTGGAATACTGACGTTTAGTAATCACGTTAGGTTTCAGTGCACTATTGATATTGAGTATTGTACATCCTCAGTACTTGAACAAGAATGTTAACAAAAATAATTCACACTTACTGAATGCGAGCGAGAGTAGGATTGTGGATGCTCTTAACTGCAGACTCGTATTCCACAAGCCCTACTAATACTCTACTGTGGGATACTGTACTGTTGTTGCATGGTCTGGCGTCTTCGTCCTCTGTCTCTTGTCTCCGCAACGTGCAAGTTGCATCTGATCTTTGACAGGAATGATATCAGCGACATCAAAGTCCTCGTCAAGTCTATGTTGTCTTTTGCGGATTGACTTGAAGTTCACATCCTGGTGACACTAGAATTGCATTGTTCATTCTTCATCAAATTTTTTGGCTCGGGTTTTAAGCACACTTGTAAGTTGTAGATTTGAACGTACTAAAACAGAATGTTCACATCACTACCGGAAAATCCAGAGACGTCCACATTTTTTTTAGATAGCCCTGCCGCTGGTGTTGTCAGGTATTGATTCTCTTCAGTTGACGATCTGCTTGTCGCAATTTTGACAGTTTCTTTTTTATTTTAATTTTCTTTTATTATCTTTTCTTTCTCCATTTCAGTTGCAGTGTCAGAAGCTGCTGCAACAAAGGATCTGTAAGACGTCACATTGATCTGTCATGTTGAGTTTCTAACTATGGAAACAAGTTGTAAGACAATTTCTAGAGGATACACTGCAAACTAGTTTTATTGCCAGTGAGGAAGAAAAGTCCTCGTCAGAAGCAACGTTGACATCAACACCGACGAGCAGCAGCGATATGTGATAGAATAATCCATAGATTCATGAAGTCAATGTTATGGCTTTTGTTATTTAATTTTTGCACAAAACATAGTAAGATGAATTCTAACTATACTGTGGTGGTGGTAAAGAACTTAAGGTGGTTGATGTGATCGTGTAAAAAAAAAGACATTTTAAAAAAGTAAACTAGTTTTTTTACTCATGATATTTAGGCACATTTGTGTACATTGTGTACAAGATTATATGTGAAAAGGAATATAAAATATAATACACAATTTAGTTGGATTAAAATTAATCAATGTTTCTGGTTTTAGTACTCCACAAGAAGAGCAACCTTGTGCAAGGGTTCATCAATGGTTGAGATTTCACAGATGGATTCAAATCACCAACCTAGACAGTGCTATTTTGCAGTTCTTGTGCGCCATCCTTAGGTAGTTTAAGGTAATTTTTATGTGTGAAAAACGTGGAGAATGTGGGACAGCGGCGATGAAAGGGCCCTACACGCAAAAGGGTGGTGGTGGCGAGGGGGAGCTGGCGAGAGGGGGAGCAAGTCCAGCACCATTAAAGGGGATCATTGAAAGCTTGTCAGGATGCAGAACTGCCCCTTGATAATTGTCCATTCGATTGCGGCATTCACCAGCCCCGCCAACCGCCATGATCATCACCTCCTCCCTCCTTTTTCAATTGTACTTCCACTGCATGTTGAAATCCAAGTGAATGAGATTTACTCGTGCATCGTAAACAGGACATCTTGCAGTGTGCTTACGACATACTGTCAACTTGTAGCGACTAGCCTTAATGCGCTTTTGTTGTTTCGGCTTGTGGGTTCTACCCATTCAGCTAGATCTGATTAAGTTAGAGGATGCTAGCTAGAAGCTCTTGCATCTGGTGCAGTGGCAAGGATCCAACCATGCATTAATTCGCCCACTGGATACTGCGGTGACAGTGCAGGGACTGATTGGATGTGCAGCGGCATGTATGGGAAAGAAGAGGCTTCCAAACGTGGTTGTCGTCGTTGGAGTGATGACGCCAACACCGTCTTGCTTCAGGATGCGGGGAAAGTCTCTCATCACACCAGTGGCGTCTGTGCCTGGCAGTAGTCGTGGCACAGTTGGTCTCGAAGTTTGAGTTGGGTTTGGGGTCCGCAGGGTAGAAGAGAGAGAGAGAGAGAGAGAAGACGGCAAAGGTGCGTGCTGTTCATCTTCCGAGTCAAACTGGTATTTATGATGGTTGAGCGACGAAACGCGGTTGCTTGCGCAAGTTGCAGCTCGTGTGCAGCGATCAGATTTTCTCCGGGAGGCTCTATCTTGCACCGATCAGTACAAATTGGCAAGGAACGCTGCATGTCTTGCTAGTCACTTTAAACCCCTCGCACAGATCAGAGCTTGAGAGAGAGTGTGTGCGTGTGTCAGCCAGTCAGTAAGTCAATTTGTTGTTCCATTTCTTTCAGCTCGCAATGTCTGACGTGAGCTTTAGACGTTTTCGCTGATGCTACTCGCACCTGATTGAGATCAAGGGACATCTATATGTAAAGTCCTATTGTGTGCGAGTCGTAGTTAAAATTTCATACCTCGCAGTCCTCCTCTATATCGATACGTTCCTGCCTGACGGTTTGGCCCAGATTAAGGTCTTGGCACTCAGTGCCCTACACAATGGATTTCTAATTCTGAGTCCCATTCCCTTCCCTACAGGTATTATGAGTTGGTATGAGTGACCCTTCTGCTTACAATTAGTGATTATGACTGCGTCTCGTCGTCGATCATGATGTAACGGAAGCTTTTGCAGAGCAGGTTCCTTTTGAACCGATAGCCACATGCTTTAGACAGAACCCTCTAAGTTTTCCACCCGGAAGTCTGCATTAAGTCTACAAAATGGCAGAGATTAAGCTCCGCATGCCCGCTTCTCTCTCGGCGGAAGAATATCCAACGGTGACAGTGGGCAACAAAGTTATGCAGGACCCCAGCAGGAATGGTGACGAGCCTCTCGTGGTTGTCCAAGGAACCACACCTGCGAGTCCTTACAATGTCGCCGTCTCATTGCTCTGGCCAAGTGTTTCGCTGCAAAAGAAGGTGTTGCCCTCAAGCCGCTAGATATTCTATTCAAAAAAAATTATTTACAAATGTGTGGACTTAGACAGCCTCGATTTCTATTTGTGCAATATTCATAGTGACCATGGCGCACGCATTCAGTTCTCAGATGTGGTGGCTTTGCGCGCAGCTAGTGGCGGAGGTGATCAGTACCTTCATTCTCGTATTCACAGGATGTGGGGCAGTTATGGTGAATGCCATCAGCAATGGGAAGGTGACCCCCGTGGGAATATCGCTGGTTTTCGGACTCGTTGTCACGATCATGATCTATGCTGTAGGCCATATTTCTGGTGCTCACATGAATCCGGCAGTGACGCTGGCCTTCGCCATCGCCAAACACTTCCCATGGACCCAGGTTAATGGTGGAACAATGGCTTGTCAATTCGCATAAAAACTTAACCCCTTGAGAATTCTTCGTCGTCCTCGTGTGCTTAGAATCATGAACTTTAATGAAACCCAAAGCTTAGCGATATTCTCCAGATGCTGATCATCATACTGGCTCTAAAATTTTGTGTGATATTAAAACGCCTAATTCCTGCGTGAATTTTCCAGGTTCCGATGTATATGATTGCACAGTGTGGGGGTTCCATTCTTGCGTCGTTCCTGCTGCGTTGGATTCTCCATCCCGCGGCTTTCGAAGGGGCTACTTTACCTGCTGGCAGTGACATCCAATCGTTCCTGCTGGAGATCGTCATCACATTCATTTTGATGTTCGTCGTTGCTGCTGTCGCAACCGACACAAGAGCTGTAACACTTTTTTCCAATTCCTTCTGCAAATGTCATTTGCATATATTTTTTTATTTCCACAATGCATAATTATTTCCAACAGCTGTCACAACACCGTCGATGCTCCAAACTTTACTCAAATTGTGTTGTGTTTGTTATCAGCGTGGAGAATTGGCTGGAATTGCCGTAGGCTCTTGTGTCGCTCTAAATGCCCTTATGGCTGGGTACTGCGTCATCTTCCCAATTTGCCTTTTTCCATACATTCCATTTATGATTTTATTTTTTTGATCTCAGTTTAGTTGAGTGGTAAACTAAACAAAATTTGTGGCACTTTTTTGTAGTACTGAAAGATAATGTGCATATCATTGTGCGCAGGCCTATATCTGGAGCGTCGATGAATCCAGCAAGGTCACTGGGTCCAGCTGTTGCTTCGGGTAACTATCGAAGTATCTGGGTATACATTGCTGGTCCAATAATCGGCGCACTTGTAGGAATTTTGGCTTACAATTGCATACGTCTGCCAGATACAGAAGTTCAATGCGAGAAACCAGCTAAGAATTCCATTTGATGTTCCAGGAGATGAAGATATTCAAAGATGTGCTTTAGACTCAAATTGTAGTCGTGAAAAATACAACTTGTAAAAGCTTTTTTAGGATGCAAGCATGCTTGGAAGCCAATCACTGCAGCTAGCATGCCCTAATTTTTCCCAAATACAATAGTTATGACTCCATAAGGCCGAAGGAATAAAATCCTGTTATACAAGATCTAACTCTAATTCTGAATATACGAATTATATCACGCTGTCATGTCTACGATAATATTTCTTACAACATGACTGTCGAAATCTACTTTGTATTTCATGAACTTTCGAGTGGTAGTTTTCGTACATAGACAGGGACATCGACAAATCTCAAAGCATACACCCCTTTCGACAACGGATTAGGTGGGGATAAGTACAAGGTGGCACTCCACACTAGAATTTCGAGAATACTTTACACTCCTTACACCCTAACTCGTTCCAATTTACAGGTTCCTGGTGTAATCCGACTGAGCCTTGATGTTCTTCTCCATGGCATCGTCTTCCGTGGTGTTCGGGTTGCGCTTCTTGCCGTATTGCACCACATCGTTCGTCTTGCTCTTCAAAGTCCTTCCGGCGTCTTGCAGCTTATCCTGTCAAGAGTTTACGTCACAGATTTAGAATAGATCGCAAAATTATAATACAATACATATACTGCTAAAAATAAAAAAAATAGAAGGGGAGGATGTACCATGACGTTCAAATTGTCGGGATTGTCCTTCTCAGCTGCCTCCTTCTTAGACTGGTTAAGTTCGCCAGTGGAGCTGTACTGAGTCCACTCATCTCCGGGCTTCCTTCCAACACCCCCTGGCTGGGTGCCGGCGGGCATCGCGTCCTGGATCTTGTTGGAGATGTCGATCACGGCGTCGTTGAACTTGTCACCCAGATTCTGCAACCATAAAACCAGAATTACACAATTCAGTTAACTCACATCTCCAGCGCAGAATCGTGCGGGGCGAGTATTGAAAGAACGGACCAATGCAATCCAAATGCAGCAGCCGGGATGGACCATTACCCTCTCGTCCTTCCCAGTGCCGGGTTCTCCAGCTGCGCGGATGGTGAGTGGCCGAGCAGACTGCCTGGACACCATCATGTTCATCCTCAAGGACCCGCCGCTGTTGAAGGCGACGGAGCTGCCGAAGGGCAGCTTGATGGGAGGTGCCACCATCATAGTTGCAGCGCTCATGCCGATGGCCATCTCGTCCTCAACTTCTGCTCCCAAAAAAACACTACAAAATTCCACACAATATTCAACAAACTCTCTTGGATCTCTCTTGGCAACGATAATACTTCTACGCTTGTGCTGAATGCTACAATTGATAATTCATGAGACTGCTAGCCTCATCTAATATACACTTGCGAAACAAGTTTCGAGATGAAATCCGCATGTCAGGTGTCGTGAGGAGATTCGATCGAATTGCCGAGATTTAGGCAGGGAGTATAGGTCAGATCTAGAAAGCAAGCGTCGTGGGGAGCAGGGATTGCAGGAAAAGCGATGATGTGTGCAGGGGGCTCACACTTGGCCGCCGTGGGGGACGAGGCGAAGATTGGCACCCACCTGGAATCACTTTTTGGATCTCACGGCGTGGTGGAGTTCCTTGGCTGCGCAGAACAGGAGGTAGAATTAGCGATGCAGATGCTCATCTACTCGGATCCATCGCCCTCCTGCAACCCTTCTCACTTGCTTGCTTGCTTGCTAGCAAGTGAGGGACGCCATCGCCGCACCACTAGCACACTGCAACCAGCACATCGATCCATGCTTCGAACACTTCATCGTCTCGGTGTCTCCGCCTCCGATGCATGCCCTATTCCCAGTTCTGGTAATGTCCGGGGTTGAGTAGCAGGAGGGTGTATCAAGGATAAGATGAGGCAGATGTGATCTATTCTATCTCCCCAGAAAATTAACTTGGGTCTGTAATAAAACATTGATTGATGTCTTTGGTTGAATTAGTTTTGGTTTTATTGAAGAATGTGTTTCATATGTTAGCAATTGTGAATTTAGGAAAAGATTAGAGGTTGCCAAATTTGGTTTAAAATATGTATCATCTTATTGGTAGTTGATGACACAGCTTATATGATCTTTTTTAAAAACTTTGAACTATTGGATACATGTATATATGTCCAATTTGTTTTCAAATATCATTAAATTTTTAATATAACTTTTGGTTATAAACTTCATGGAATATAATTTTTAGATTTATAGTAAAAACATAATTTATAGATGTCATTTTTTTAGTTTTAAAAGTCAAGTTTCAAGGCCTTATTGAATACACACGTATATACATATATACATGTATATGTGTGTGGACAAAACTATGAATGTATCAAAACATGAATTGTAAAAAAATGTTTAAAACAATCAAATTAAATTGAGTTTTTAAAATAGATTATATTGCATGAATTGGATGATGTGGATTATAATTTTAGAAATTTAACTAAAATTATTGCAACAATTATAATGTAAAAAGTGATATAGCTCTTAATATACCATGACAACTTAGAAGTAGTAGTATTGTTAATTAGAAAGCATGCATGTATAGAAAATAATTTGAACCTATCTCATCGACACAACTAGGTGAATTAAATCCATGAAAATATTGCAAAGCTGGTAAAGTAAACAATTATTTTTAAATCTTCTTTACCAACAGGAGCCAATGGCTTTAACTTCCAATTCACAAAACCCATGGAAGTAAGATGTCAGCTTTACTTTCTAATCAGGGCAGTGTGACATGGGAGAAGTATGGAGATCTTCATCCTTAATAATCAATTTGGAAACACTCTCATACCCAGCCATTTCTATGACAGTGATCTCTCACGATCACAGAAGAATGCAGGATGTTTTCTCACAATTACTCTTGCACAGCTAGTCTCTGAGCGCTCCTCCTCAAGAATACGTGTTCTAAAACACACACACAAGCTGAGACATGATCCAAAAGCTGATGAATAAATTCAATAACAGCATGCGATAGACACGCATAAATCAGTGTGTGCAATACACTAACCTTCCTATTATTACACCCTCTAATACAACATTCTGGCGTATCCCAGGAATCATAGTATTGGAGATCGCACAAATGTTCCGACTTCAACTCATAACTAGCCCTGAACTATCACTTTGACACATGACAAATTGCTACATAACACGATAGTGAAGTTTGAGGATTCCGAAGCAAAGATGTAATTGAGATTTGAGGGTGCTAGATCTACCCATCACAGTTGATTAAAAATTAAATATGGTACATTTAGGGGTATTAAAACCATTATCCCTGCATCGCTCAGGGGCAGAGAGCTATCCAAGACTGCGTTAAATCCAAATTCAAAGTTATTACGAACGCTACTCTAGGCTCCTTGAAGAACTGGCTGCCACCAATAGTATACAACGTAAGCCTTTGTTTGGGTCATTACCCACTTTATTGCTGAACAAGCACGTTGTGAATAAACCAAAGATGCTACAAGTACACTTCAAAACGTACCTGCAAAACAAAAATCACAGTTCAGATTGAAATGATAAGTCACTTAAGATCTCGTTGTGGAAATACTATCTATGTAGAACCAAATGAGAAAACTCATGAAACACTGGCTCCTAATGTTGAATAGTACGTATCAGAAATGCACCTTCGAAATGGCAATTCCACGTATTTCTGGAAAAATATAGTCCAAGCTTTACAACATACTAATCCAGCACCTATGGTAACCAAATTCAAATGCTCCTCCCATAATTTGCTAGAGGGTTGAAAGGAATAGTAGGTGACACAAGTGAGGGCAAAGAGATGTTCGAAGGCTGTCATACCTCTGAATAATGAGGTAAAGAAAAAAACCATCTAATACTTATGTCTTGATCGACATAATCTGAAGAAACAGCAACCACTTATTCGACTTTTTTTCTTTAGATACCGAGGGTCAGGTTTAGCCATTCTAACTGGGCTGCTATTATAATCTGGAGGCGCCAAGCTGCGTAGCAAAAATAGATGCGTCAGCTCAAGCCAACAACGAGCAGTTCTTTGAAGAAAGAATGACGTCCAGCATGCTATAAACCGTTCCCTCCAAATAAAAAATGGGGAGAACATGAGAAAACTTGAAAGGAAAATCATCTGCTGAGTTCTTCCTACAAGTTGAATACAAGATAAAATACATAATGCTTTGCAACCTCCATCTGGCATGAAAAGAATAATTGGTGTAAAAGCCATGACTAGCCCACATGAGTACGTCAGGTCATTAAAATGAAAATGTGTTTGTGTTGTTTTGGTCTGATTTTTCCTGTAAATCCATTTCAGGATTAATGCGTAGAGATGTAATTGTGCGCCTTTGAAAGGCGCAACCAACATCACACAATTTCAAGAGCTCCATCTAGTTACCTCCTTACATTGGAAAAGCAAAAGATCGATTGCTTGTGGTGCTGCTGTCAGACCGCAGTGACATGCTTCCGGAATATTGAAGTATACTCGGCCCATTCTGTCCATAAGAATAGCGCCCAGGATGCATTATTTGCCCAGAATATGGAAGCGTCGTTGCATCAGAGTCAGGATACGCAAACCCTTCGCTGCTCCTCGGTGAGTCGGTCTCTTCATCAGTAGTCTCTCCTGGATGCTCAAATCTACTCCCTATTACTGGGGCCAGAATCTGTACAACGCCAGGGGCAGGTATCTCAGCTGAGTGGGTTGACTCTGCAGTAGTACCCGCGTCCAGAAATGCTCCATTTTCTGCCCGTCCGTCTACATCAACGCAAAAACTAAATACATCACAATCCTAAAGTCATCATAATTATCATCTGCGATTGCACATCAATCACAAGAAAAAAAACCATAAAAGATAACAAAGCAAGATTTTATTTAGATATATGTTGTTTTAATGTATTTAAATATAAATTTTAGATTCGATGTTTAATTTTTATAATGCTTAAACTTATATTTTTTTTAAAACAAAGAAAAATTAAAAACGCATTTCTGTGATCAGTGACTCACTCTGATGAGTAAAAAACAAATATTAATTCTTCATAAATAATGACACCTATATATGTGCAAATCTAAATATGGACATACCTGGTGTTAGATCCTCCATGGGTGTCGCTGCCAAGTCGACATCCACGCACGACTTTTCGGACACACTACCTAGTCCAACAGATGACGACAATATATCTGAATTTCCAGGTGCTTGATTCTCCTGACCATAATCATCAGCTTGCAACCCAAATGCGGAGTGTTCAACATTGGAGTTAGGAACGTAGGAAGGAAACACGGTTCTCCACCTCTCAACCTCTCCTAATGGATTTGTATTGTCTGATGCATGTTCAGAACTTGCAAAAGCATCCTTACTTTCTCCAGATCTTTCTTGGTCTAAAGCAGGCTCTGCATGTTCCTTCCTTTCCAACGAAAGCTCGTTTGTATCGCGTTCATCTGAAAGATCAAAAACAAGCGATTCCCCTGCACGGTCCGACTCACCACTACTGGGATTCCGGAGCTCAGTTCCATCATTTCCGAACTTACCATGCTCTATCTCTAACTCACTGCCCTCAATCTTTCGGTTCTGTACACCAGGCGAATCACTTGAGCTTGTACCCTCTTCAGCAACTTCTAATGAACCTTCCGATGTACCTACTAATTCATCTTTACTACTGAAAGTATCAGTAATCCTCGATATAAGCTCGGGTGTACCTGCTGAATCACCACTGGAGTGGGCAGCGTCAACAAAGCTGGAATCAGAAAGAGCCTGAACTTGTTCAGTAGTCTCTTCCGCCTGCAACGACGAAGGGCAAGCAAATCTAGCTTCAACTTTTCTCCCTGGTGAAGTGTCCGTCATGCTTTCACCCACACCTAGTTTTGCATCCTTATCATCATCTACATAATTCTGATCCATTGCGACGTCAGTTGGCTTGGTTCTAAAAGCCAAAGTGCTCGGATGATTATCAGGACTAACTCGATGTGGCAGCCTTCTTAGTCTTTTAATAGAAAACGACGGCAAATCTCCATCCCCGTTTCCATGAACCTGAGAATCAGGATTCCCATTGCTCTTGTGAGCATAGTCTGGTTCACCAGATTTATTGCTCCGACTATTCGAACTTTCTTGATCTTCTTCAACTTTTTTATTCTCAGCTGACCTTAATGCCAAAGTCTCACTTAGATTCTGCCCATCCAGCGGCGCATCTTCTTGACCATTTCTTGATCCAGGCTCACCTCCACTACCACCTTTCAATCGCATGGAATGATTGTCTTCACTATTTTTCACCATCTCCTCTACCATAGAGACTTCTGGTGCTGCCTCGGCTACGAATGTGCCCATCTCCCACTATACCATCCAGAATTGGAATTCGAGGTAGGAACATTAAATCCTGCACTGGCAAACAGGTGGTGCTGCCGACATGCACCGCCACATAAGCTAGCAACATTCATGACATCCCTCTACGTAATGTTGTAAGCGCATGTGTAACTCGCCCAACTCCTGAGCGAGTGAAATGCTTCAGACTAATCGATACACTCCTACAGGAGCGACTCAAATAAGAGATCAAAGGACCCCCCCCGCCAAATCAAATAACGAACCGAGCGAGGAAAAGACAAAGGTGGCCATTTTTAAAATAAATTAAAGAGTACTTTAGAAATTTTATTACACTTTCTTGCTGTAAGGAAACGAGGTATCTAGAGCCGCCTGTAACAGCAAGAAGACAAACAGAGCCCCAGTGAATTAAAATTACATCACCTCAACGACACAAAGCCTAAGCTCGATAAACCTAAAGGCCATAAAGCGGGGGCACGAGCACTTCTTTATAATATACCGAGGTAATGTGCAAGGCGTAAAATATCCTTCAAACTCTCGGCTCCGTTCTATGCATCGAAATCAGCAGTAACAGCTAAAGTGACTAGTGACAGAATACTCATGCCAGTCCACAGGAATCGCTGCTTTCAGAAATAAACAAAAAAATAAAAACTACAGGTCAGAAGCGGAGTCTCACCTCGTACTCTGAACCGAGTTGTACTTATAGTAGTCCAAGTTATTTAATTCCCGCAGGCAGGCAGTGCGACGATGTTGTCGATTAGTGCGCTTACGTTTCCAACGCAAAGTCCCCACACTACAAGAAACATCATCTGCCGCGCTTTCGCAAGTCGCCCCCCATTCTCAAAACTAACTAATTCATAAAACTATTCCAAAGAGAAACACCAAATATCAACCCAGCAGTAGCCGTCTCGAAACAGATGTCTCCTTTCGATATTACAGCCCTTGCCTAAACAAATCAACATCAAAAACCGATTGCCGAGATTATCAATATCTCTCTAAACCAAGCCGTGCTGGCTACGGTCGTGCACAATTTCGTATCGACTAGAATATGACTATAACTCACTTCTCGTCATCACGCTCTTCCACAATTAAAGGTTTGGTAAAACAAAAACCTAAGCCCAATTCCGACCAACAACCCAACACCTCCAATCGTGCCACCACGTTCCCATTGCCGTTACCGCCCCTCTCACAAGCCCCACCAGCACCGCGGCTCCCTTACCGTAAATTCTCAAACCCTAGCACCACCCCAACACTCAAAAATCATTCCTGTCCTCCAGCTCCGCCTACATCCCAACTCAGCTTCAGCTTCCACGAGCACTGCGCTGCCATTGCAACGGAGCAACCAGACCCACCAACAGCTCAACAATCACTCAAAGCCGGAGCAGCGGATGCGCCTCACGCACAATCGGTGCACTCCTTCTTCCCCGTCCCCATTCCCGAGGCCACCCCGAAATCTATCGCGTCACTTCCTAAGGAAGGTTGTGCCAGGTAAACCAGTTCGATCTAATGCCGACACAGGCTCCCCGTGCCTCACGCCGAGGTTTGTGTCAACGTTAGAAGCGAAATCGGCCACCCGAGCTGCCCGACACGGTCGAGGTCGAGGTCGAGGTCCAGGGTTAGCCATAGCCGCCATAGCCGCCATAGCCGCGCGGCCTCGGCCCTGCTCCTCCCCCTCGACGGAAAGCAGATTGCATCCCTTGGATGATTCCATCCGTGCGTCCATGAGTCGTGGTGGCGCAGAGGGTCATCGATTCAGTGTTATGGTCATCATCCAGGCCCTTTTTTCATCGATGATCTCATCCATTCACGGTCGTTATGTATGCTCTTGCTTTTATAGTCGTGGGAATAGCTGGTGGATGAGGATGAAATCCGAGTGAGTGAATAATTTTATGACATCCGTAGTTCTTCATTCATTGAATTTGTGGTGTGATTTCATCTAAACTTTGGTTTTTTACATGAGGACAGAATAGAGTTTAATCCACAAATAGTAATGTTCAGTTTACTTTATAATTCAACTTCTCGCCTACTGGAATGTTAAATCTATTTTTTTAATAGTGTTGGTTTGTTTGTTTGTTTTCTAAATAGTGCACGTGTAGTATGTAATCACAACAAATCATTTATGTGGAACTCAAAATTTTGAAGCTTTAATATTTACATTAATTCATCTTTTAACATGATTATTCTTTTAAAATATGCAAGTAATTTATTAAAAAGAATAAATTTAAAATAAAATTTAGTATAAATACAAACATGACAATATATATACACATGTGTATTCTCATAAATTAACAGTTTACTGTATAAAATTTTAGAATAAAAATATCTTACAATTTTTTGGTTGAAGAAAACCATATTGCATAATGATTTTTAGAAGAGTATACTATTTTCAGGCAATTATTTGAAACTGTTGAAATTTTAATCATTGAAAGTAAACCATTTTTTTTAGCATTGAAAAAGAAACTAATAAATACTATACATGTAGTGTTTTTGCCTAATTACTAATAATAGAAATGTCCAAAATTATATATATTTTACTTCTAATTGTAAATATACTTTAAGAATAAAAAATGCAGCACAGATTTTCAATCATATATTATTAAAAGCTATTTTTTTATTTTTTTTATTTTTTTGTAGTTTATTTGATCTGAAATAAGGGAAAAAAAACACAACAATGGAAATATTAGTAAAAACATCAACAAAAGAAGTTCTAAATAAATTGCAATATGCAAATTGAATATAATTGGACAATAAAAAATTCATTATATTATCAACTTCAAAATTTATAATAACTCAACATTACACCCATGCATGTTTGAAACTCAACATATGTTACTTTTATTATTTATAAATGAAAATAAATACGTTTTGTAAGGTTTTGATTTGAATAAATATTTGCATTGTTTTTGAAACCAGTATAATATTTTTATATCATTTTCGTATGTATTGAGATGATATTGAATAGAATACATGGGAGTATTCAAATTTTATTATGTTGCAACATTCATCACACAACCAGTAATTATTAATTAGGGCAACTTACAGTATCAAACTATTTCAACATAAATCCTCATGCTCACATGAAAACACTTAGAATTAAAGTTTAGTAAATAATAACAGTTAAGTGACTAACAATCATAAGCATACATTAAGGAAGAACATTTGTTTATTTTAAAAAATAAAAAAACACGTATTTAAAAGTTAAATTATTGCTGAAATATGGTAACTTACATTTCAAATGGTTTAAAAAAGTATTATTATATGAGAACAAAATTGTAATGAAAAAGGTCTAAATTTTAAATTAGACACCCCCCCTTTTATGGAAATTCCAAGACACAACAATAGAATAGCTAACAAGGCTTACAAAATATGTAAATAAATTAAATATATATATATATATATATATGTATTTCTTTGCAGTTCTCTTATTTAATTATGAATCAAGTATTTAAAATGTGTATTGGTTAGTACTTTTGGCCTAGATTAAAACCTGTGCAATACTCTTTGCCTTAATCAATAAATATATATATATATATATATATATGTATTAAAAAAAAATGTAATGTGGCCAGAACTCTAACAAGTAATTTGACCATCATTGATACTTATGGAATAATATTTAAAGTGTGAGGTGGAATAAATCTTAAAGGATCAAAATTTCAAAATTTCAAAAAAAAACAAAAAAAAAAAAACATACACTAGGAAAACTGGTAAGAACACTGTTCAGAAGGACAAATTCAATTAGCATTAAAAATCATAAATAATACAAAACTAAAAATAAAAACTGTGAAAATGATTTGAGAATGAAAGAAGTTAAAACAGGAATGCAATGGTAACACTGATAAAGATATTCCCAACTGACTTTTGTTTTTTGTTTTTTTAAAATTTCAGAACATAATTCAATTCATGTGAAAAAAATAAAAAATAAAAAATTATATGTGTTAATTTCATTATTGATTGAAGATAACAATGATAATAATTTTTTTAAAAAAGTATAATAGTGGTGGAAAAAATTTAAATATTAAGCAATTACGTTTATGCTTTAAATTTAGGTTAGATCACACCACAAAATCCCCTTGATAAGAAATAATATAAATAGAAATATTAAAATTGAATTGGCATATTAAAAACAAGTCTATAAACCAAACTGACGCAAAGGATTCATGAATCTAATCTTAAAAAGTTAGTATTGATTTGAGTGAAAGAGGGATTTGGAATGACCTATATACAATTGCATTTTTGTTTCATACCAAAAATTAAACAAAAAGCTTTTTGGTTTGCAATCAAAAAAATTAATTGAGTATTGAAATCAATATCAATATTTGTGACAGAAGCTTGGCAAATGAAGTCTAGATTTGCCAACCTATGTAAAAGAAAATCTGAATAAAAAAATGTAGAGTTTGTGAACTTAAATTAAATTCATAATTTCTTTGATAACCAAATATAAACACCTAATAACATCATCTCCAGGGTATGCAAAATCTATATATATATATATATATATTTATTGTAAATGAAAGAAGACAGTGCAATATTATAAATACTGACCATCTCAAAACAAATATACTTTTTATTTTTATCATAGTTTTAATGGGTTAAGGTGAGCGTTTTGAACCTCCCTTTAGAAAGTGTAGGACTGGTGGCACCTTAAAAAAAAGAAATATTAGATAACTTAGTTTGTTTTTGAATAAGTCTAGAATCCTAAAATCAAATCTCATTTGTAGGTGTCAATTAGAATATTTGACACATTAAAGATGGTGGAAACTTATGACAACAAAGTAGTGTTAGTCTTTTGAGATTGAATAAAGTTAAATTTGTTTTTTTAATGTAACAATGTGACATGATATTACAACTTTACCAACAAAATACAGTTTTTGTTTTTGTTTTTGGTTTATGTGTATAAATATACACAATTATCCTTTTTTATAAATGTAACTAGTATACCCAATAAAAAATTAATGTCAACAAATCAACAATAAAAGCATTCAAAAAAGTATTAAATTGCAGTTCCATAATTGCTATTTCACAAAAAAGTATCCTTTAAGTATCTTGGAAGTACCTTTAAACATATTGTAAATTACTTTTATATGGGCCTAATCTTAACTTGACTAACTTTAGGCAACTTTTACATGGGCCACCATAGCCATCTTTATTGTTTGGAATTTGGATCAGAGAATTGCACTGCACTGATCAATTGACATGGATCCTTTGGAAATTCATAAAATCCTTAAAAAGAAAAGAAAAGAAAAGAAAATAAATACTTGAGGGTAGACACAAATTTAAGAAAATCCAAATTACAAGTCCAAATATGACTATCAAATTGGTGTATCAGGAAGAACACATTTTTCTTTTCGAAACAAGAGTCGTTTTTTGAAAAATGAATAATTTAATATGAATATTATATAGGTCTGAAAATATTAATGAAATAAAATTATTCTCTAAACCATAATTTTTTTTTGAATCATTTCTTCTGTTGAATAGATTTAATAGTAGTTCTACAAAAGACATATTTTCCATTTGATACCAAATTTTACTGAAGAATAAAGAAATTCCCAATAAATATTTCACAAAGTATCTTGGACATAGATGATGATCCTTTTAATACTATTCTTTTAAATTACATCTTTTAAGACTATGCAAATATATACAATAATCATTTATAAGTTACAAAAAAAATTGTAAAGTAAATCACTAAAGCATATGCTGTACACTCAATGACTCTAAATTGCACCACTAGTTTGATCACTGCTGTTGTTTTTAGCTCACAAAAAATCTTTAATCATATGCAGTGAGAACATGAAAAATATATATATATATATATATATATATATATCAATAAAATTGTGAACTAAATAAACAAATATATATTGCAAAATAAGAATGACTTGAAATTACACATAACAAAAACATGTGTAATGTATTTATATCACAAAGTTGAGTAAAACCAAACATTTGAAATGACCAATCAAAAACTCCTTTAAGAATAAAGAAAAAGAAAAAGAGAAAAACTATCTTTTAAAAATATCTTCACATGATTTCCGATTGGCAAAAAAAAACATTCTAAATATAAAACATTGAAATATACTTTATGAATTGAAATAAAGTAAAAGTTCCTTTCAGCATCATAAAAACAGATACTGAAATTAGTGACAATAGCCAACAAGAAGTTGTTTGTTGCATTTTCTTTTCTTCGCCAAAATGGCCATTTCATGCAATAAACAAACAAACTTGCTCACTATACTTTCTACCCAATCGTCCTTTGGTTGCATGAAACACACCTTATTAAGTATAGATGTGGGATGTGAATTCTTTAATATGAAGTTGTTTATTTTAGACCAATAAAAAAACCATGTGATATATTCTTAGTTATTTAAGTCTCACGAATTTCAGAATTATGTTAATGGAATTTTTTTTTATTCAGCCTTTAATTTTTGGATTTTTGACATTCTTGAAATAAAAATACCCAATTCATGGGCAACCAGAATGCATTAGTTGCACAATTTTGATTCACATGTGATGAATTTAATGTAGTTTCCACAACAGACAATGGTTTTTTTAATTTTTTAATTTTTTTAATATAAATCCATTTGATGTTTATTTAAGTATTAAAATGTGATATTTAGAAATTGAGATCCACTATGAAAAGGTTTTGTATATCAGGAAAATAAGTTTATTAATTACATTGTAAACTGTATCATAAATTTTAATGTTAAATTAATCAAATTTTTAGAAATAAAATCAAGATGTTGATTTTTCTATCAAATGTAATATATATATATATATATATATATAAATATATATAAAATTTCAGCCAGCAATTGTAATACTATATTACAATGTTAAATACTATGATAAAGACTGAAATAACTCCTCAAAATGCACAATCATAATTTAAAAAAAACAAATCATTTTTAAAACTATTACAAAAAAAACTCTTGAGACATAATAGTGTACCTAATTATCACAATTATAATAAAAAGTGTTAGGGATAGAAAGAAATTAGTTTGATACCAAAAATGATATTATGAATTAGGAACAAGATAATAGATTAGATTCTATTATAAATTTTGTTGCCAAGACAAAGTTGCATCTCAATCTGGCCTCTTATTTATTGAATGAATCATAAATCCCATGGAGCATTCTCCATGAAGTTCCAGAACATATTTTAAGAAATCATAGAAGGTACTATAAGGTATTAAAAGGTTCTGAATAATCATTATTAACAAACATTGAAATTTATTTGTGCTAAAAAGTTGAAAAACAAAGATATTAACCGCAGAAGAGACTATATAGTTGGATATACAGTTGGAAATCTGTAAGTTAAAAAAAACCTTGAATTTTCACTAGTTATTTTTAGAAACATATTAATGTTATTTTAAAAAATTGGCTCAACTTTGATGCTCTTGATTGTTTAAGAAATATTTTTATTCATTTATTTTTTAAATGAATAAATTTATGTATCTAAAATTCATATATTTATATGAGAATGTAAATTCATACATGATTAAATATAGAAATATACCAAGAAAAATATTTTCTTTTTATTGAATTCAGATTCTTAAATTATACACATATATACATGCACACAAAAGACAATTTTCACTAAAACAATAAAAGATTTCGATTTTAGATAACACTTATATATATATATATATATATATATATATACACTAAAACATATAAAACAAAAAAATCAGGAAAAAAAATCAAAATAATACTTTAAGACAAGATTATATATATATATATATATATATATATTCAATTTATTTTTTTATTTGCATATTTTATAAAATTTCATTATGTTAAATGACTTCTAAATATACAGTTGAATAGTATACTTTTATTTGTATTATATTTAATAAAGTTATTAATAATATATATATATATATATATATTTGTATATATATATATATTTGTATATATATATTTATGTATATATATATATATATATATATATGTATTTGTATTTGTATATATATATATATTTCGTTTAAATTTTTTTAAAGCTATTTAGAAAGAGAAATTTATGCAAATTTTTATAGAAGTTAAATTGCTATAAAAACATATAATGTCAGCTAATAAGTTCCTTCTATTTTATTTTATTTTTTCTTCTTTTTTATCTGTGTTGAATTTTGTAGAATTTCTAGTTTATTAAGAAAAACAATCTTTCACAATTTTTTATGACCAAGTATTTTGATTAAAATAAAATTTTACATTAGCAATATAGTCTCTTTGGTTTTGATTTATTAAGAACATTGACTAATGATTTTCAATTATAAACAATGTCTATATATTTGTTTAAAAGCTGTTATTAGAAGTAAAAATAAATGATACCTGAATCAAACGGACTTAAATTTTAATCTAAGTCATGTTAAATTTTTTGGTCAATTGGCTTTTTATACAAATATTTTTAATAGACTATATTTTTTTTAATACAATACCATTATTTTAACAACAAAATTTTTTTTTTACACAATACAATAGAGAGAACGAACGTTTGGATTAGCAAATTTTTGAATTATGATTACCTAAAACTCTCAATTCTTTAAAGATTTAATTATTAATAGATTAAAATATGATAAAAAAATGTGAAATATTTTTTAATAATTTTAATTATATATATATATATATATATATACACACATATTGGTTGGACATTGTTTTGGTTGATAATAGAATTAATTTCCTATTTAGAAAGCAACAAATGGTTGTCTAATCTACTGTCAAATCATACTTCAAATCATACTTCAAATCATACTTCTCAGCATTTACTCATGTAGCAATGAAAACCATTTAGCTTTATTAGTTCCTAAAAATATTATTGGAATTAAATGATGTTAAGATAAAATTTGAACGTAAATATCATTCATGAATATACATATCTTTTAATTTAAGAATATTTTTAAATTATAAATTCAACAGTTTAAAGCATATAAATTAGGTGTTGTGTTGTATTTTCTCAAAAAGTGTTCACAAAATATATATGTTGTATATAAAATTCATGAAAATAAATTAAAAATAATATTAATAGTATTTTATATTCATCATGCAGCTAAATCCTTTTTTCATATTTTACAACAACAATATTTTATGTTTGTACCAACATCCTTCTACAGTATGTCTTTTGTCTTGTAAGTCATATCAAAATTTATATATATATATATATACATAAATAATAAATTAAAATGAGAAGAAAAAAATTGCTATAACAAGCTTTCAAAAGTGTTGAACAAAGAAAATTGAGGAAAACATTTCCATGGTTGTAGACAACAAAACCATCCACCAACCAAGCAGAGCATCAACCTCAAAATTAGACACAAAAAAAAATCACTGTTCATGAGCAACAAATAGCTCATACTCATTCAAACCTTGAGATGGATTGAAATGAATGGCATGAGGGTTGTTTTTAAGTTTTTGGTTTGCAGCAACTTTATGGTATGTTTTGAAAATCAACCTGTGAGTGATATAGACGAGAAAAACAATTAGAGAAACGCAAGCACAAATCCAAGACTGTTCACTTGGGCACAAAACGCAAAGTCTATAAGACTAGATTCATCCTCATTTATTTTGCTTCACCACCCAAATGCTCAAAAAACAACAAACTGCACAATAACGGTGCTCTTTCAACGTTCAGAAGGCGCCGGATCTGAAGTTTTGGCTGCAGTGTCTGGTTTGAATGGTGCAAAGAGAATCACTGAATTTGCTCGGACATAGTTTTGGAGGATAAATAAGAGCTTGTGGCTCCATTCAGAAGGTTGTGAGATGATCAATATTGGAGCCATAATTGGAAACTATCCAGTTACGGAATCGTGATGGCTCTGTTGACACCATGGAATTGGTGGGTCATGAGAGAAACGAACAAGGGTCGAAGGAACCTGAAATAACCCAGACAGAATCGCATTGTCAAAGGATTTTGCCGCTTGCACTGTTGAATCTTGCAGCTTGTCATGATGTGTCGATGTTTTGAGAACTGTTCTTTTGGTTGATAAAGCATTTAAGTTGTTTTCGTCATGTGGGTGCCATTCATGTGTCAGAGAAGTGAGATGTACGTTAGACTATGCGACTTACGTCATCACAGGGACCCCCACCCACCCTGACCTCGAAGTTAAAAGATCTGGAAATCGTGATACGTCTGCTGAGAATATAGTTCTTGTGCGAGGGAATAGATAAATTGCACATCGAATGAGCTATGGCTCTCGTAGAGAAACGTAGTCAGCGTGACGATCATCCACTCGCGAGATATCTGTTGCAAGTCGTCACTGCCCTGAATCAGGGCTCTGAGTATGCATCAGAATCACGCTCTGAAACGGGCAAAGTACCCATGAGTGCCGTCGTCTTGTCGGCGAGACGCTCATCGAGAGCGAGGCCACGAGATGAGATTTAGCTCGAAAAAGTCACCACTCCATTATCGAGAGTAATATATACATATATTTATAAATATAAATATTCACACTCTAGATTATATATTTATTTCAATTCAGGAAACTTGTGCGCCTGATGACGCAGTGGAAAACTGAGCGAAGATCTTCAACGTTGTGCAAGTCAGTTACATGGTGAGCAGATAGTATGTTTCTTGAGCAATCCTGGTAATGAGTTGAGCAGTGCCGTCCTTTGCTGCAGCTTTGGAGGTAGATTCTTCACTTGGAGGTGAAGAACTGACACAGTCCTGCATTGCCATTGCAACTTCAACTGCGACGTGAGAGTTGTTGTATTGCGTCGGTGATGCTGTTCCGTGACGTGGCACTTCATTCATGCCACGAAGCACCTCTCATTCATGAATGTGTGCATTATCTGCAGCACTGGCATTCCAGCTTCCCTTTCACAGCTCGTCGGATTTGCTTTTGCACGTTGGGATGGATTTCATGCGGTGAAACAAAGGCGATGTCCATGCCTTTGTGGCACAAATCTACACCTTTGCACGACCACTGCGATAGTGTCCTGAGGAAACTAACTTCGAAAAAGCTACTTCTTCTAGATTCTTACGAAACATATATATATATATATATATATAGTGTGGATTCCTAAGTAGTTTGGTCCACACTATATATATATATATATACAAAATAGTGTGGATTCCTAAGTAGTTTGGTCCACACTAATTTATATGGGCAGCTATCTTTGCAACAACTGTTACTACTATGGTGTGTACACTGCACTTTAGTTGGTTGTATACAATGACAATTGATGACATGACAACTTGGTTTTTCTTAATAGTTGCAATTTGCCTAAATTCAAGGATGCATAATTTATTTCTCAACATTGTCCATTAATTTGGCATGCATTTAAGGCGGCATACAATTGACAATGAGAAGAACAAGGCTGATAGTGCATAGGAGGAGCATATGGAGGAGGAGACAAATGAGGAAGAGGAGCCAATTGTAAAAGAAAAAGAAGAAGTTGCAGAGGATGCACCTTACTGGAGTTGGATACTGAGTTGGATAGAAAAAGAGGTTATTGAAAATGGCCAAAAATACCACTATGCTAAGGCCATGTTTCAATTTTTGTATTTTTTTTAAGAAATATATAAGACCAACCATCAGAAAGTAGCTTACTTTTTAAAATATCTAGGCTCTAAGAACCTTCTATGATTACTTTTTAAAATATCTAGGCTCTAAGAACCTTCTATGATTATTTAAAATCTCTTAGAATCTTTTAGAATCTTTCAAAAGCTTCTTAGAACCTATTAGGACTTACTAAGGCCTTTTTAGAACTATTGAAAACCTTTTAGGACCAAGTAGAATCTTTTAAAATCTTCTTCTATTGTATATCCATGACAATCATGTATCACTTAGGAAAATTTTATTGCAGCTTCACGTTAAGAGAGTTCAATGAGAATTTCATTGAAAACATGGACAAAATCCCTTTTGTAGTCAACTTAGACAACAGCTAAATGTTAGGCATCAAGGGTGGCGATGATATCAAATATGCAATTGTTGTATCCAGAAAGAAGGGAATGACAATGATTGTTTAGATCATAGAAGGGACATCAACTCATATTGAGGTGCCAATGGTATTCTTTAGTAATAAGAATTGACATTATCTAATTTGGAAAGTACAAAATAATATTAGTGGGGCTAGTTACCTCACAAGACCAAAAAAGTGGAACAACAAGAAGATATTCTTGCTATGGTTCATGGAGCCATGCATCTACTAATTCAATTAATATATGTGGTAAAAGATAATCTTCTTAGACAATTATAGAAGACGCAACAACTTTATTGAGCTGAGTCAAGCCTTGATTTATACAAGAATCAACTGTTGCTTTTTCTTGCCTTGTGCAACTAATAAGGTTCAACCAACATATTTATTCATGATTTCTAAGATCAAGGATGTTTAAGCTAAGCATTGAGACTAATAGAAGATGGAGATAATTTGGGAGTAGGAATAGTCAAACAACATTTTTTCTAATGATTTCTAGTCAAACCTAGGGAAGTTATTTTTCTTGCAACTTGCAGTTGATGTTGTACAAGACATCAACTTACAATACAATGTGAACAACTTGGCTTAAGTGTGTAAGGCCATGATTTAATGCAAACTGATTTTTGACATTATTCTAGTGTGGCATGTAGCCCAATTAATACCAAAGTTACAAGATATCATTACTAAATACCGCAATTATTTTAATAAAAAGACTATTAAGGACATTTCAAGTTTGTTATCATTAAACATTCAATAAATATCCTCACTATATTTGACTTAAATAATATATTTTTGGTCCATATTATTTTAAAATATTTATAAATAATATATTCTATATTATTTATTTTAAGTCATAAATAATATGGATTATTAAATAGTATGCTCTATAATAATTAGTATAATTGATGTAGCTGAAATTAGATTGAAAATGGTTTAAGGTTGTTTAGCAATTAGTAATGGGCTGGATTTATTAAGATTTATTTGATTTTAGATTGATAGAAAAGATGTGTTTTTTTTTTTTTTTTTTTTTTTTTTTTTTTTAAATAAGTTAATACATGTATAATTTTGCTCTCAAATTTATTCTACTTTTTATATAAGAAACACAATTAATTCCTTTTAAAGAGTAAAATTTATAATAAGCAATAATCTATGAAATCTAAAAGATTCTAATATAATTAAAAAGTTTAATATTAACATCTTATTAAGACTAAATGATATTATTCTGTTTTTTAAAATTATTTGACAAAGTTGTATATATTATTATTTTTTTTATTTTTTTAATCTTCATCTCCAAAAACTAATTCAATCAAGAAGAAATATTTTTTTTGAATATATGATTATGTATGTATATGTATATATATATATATATATATATATATATATGAATTCTATCAATGTATCTTAATTAGTAAAACTATTAAAAATAATATTTAATTATTTAGATTTAAAAATATTAAGATTAAAGAGTCTATTTGATTATTTAAGTATTTATTAGAATTTAGAAGGGTTTATAAGTTACAAAAGTCTTTTTTGAGAAAAAGTCATAAAAATGGAGACTTAGTAAGTCTTAGAGTCAATTATCTTCTGTACACATGTATTACTTGTTAAAAACCTATAAATATTAGTTAGTAGGTAAAAGAAGCATGAGAAAGAATCTCATATCTTTTTAGTTATTTATATAAAAAATATAATTTTTAGTTGATTTAAATTAATTTTATTACTACAAAAAATCTCCAAGGTAGGAAAAAATAGCCTTAAATTGATATTATTATCTTAGAAATATTAAAGATATTTTTAAATTTTATTTAGATTTTATTTATAAATTTTTAGGAATTTTTATAGCATGTTTTTTATTTTTTAATTAAGGCCATCTTGTTATTTGGGCTAAAGGATAAATTTTACTTCCATCATATATATATATATATATATATATATATATATTTCTTTTATCTTGATAAAAAATTAAAATTTGAGCAAAATAATGCTTTTTTTTAATGAACTAATAAAAATATGGTATAAACTAGCAAGTAGGTTGAAAGAAGTATTAACTATAGAATTAGAAGAGATAAAAAGAATTATAAACAACAATAAAATAAGCTTTATAAAATCTATATTTAAGGTTCTTTAATTTTTATTTTTAAAATTTTATTATGCATATTTTTTAAAAATACAACATGTAATATTAGTAAAATAAAATAAAATAAAAAACTTATTGGTGATCTTTAGACAAAAAAGAATTATAAGATAAAAAATTAAAAGATATTAAGCAACATATTACATTGCACATTGTTAATTTTTTAAATATCTCAAATACAAATAAAACTATAGAATATTGCTATTCTATAGTAATTATTATTAAATATTAGTAAAACTAATTAAAAATATTATTTGGTAGAAACTCATAAAATACTATTATGTTTATTATAAGATCCTATAATATTATATATTATCTATAAATTCTTATATAACCATAAATACTAAATAAAAATAAATAAATAAATAATTAAATAAATCAAACAAAGAAAAATAGATTTTATTCTATTTGCAAGGATATGATTGTTTGATGTGTTTTAAACCAAATAAAAGTATAATAAGTCTTAAAAAATTAGATTGAATACTATTTTTACTCATAAAAGTCTTTAAATGTATCATGTGATTTTAAAAACTTTTATTAGGAGTTTTTTAAATTTAAGTTATTATAAAAGCATCATACAATTTATATACTAAGATTATAAGTCTTTTTGTTCTTAAAAAGTTTTTAGCTAACTTTTTTGTTAGATAATATATACACATAAAAAACTAACAATAGTTTTAGTCATATTAAATTTTTTATAGTATCCTACTCATAGTTTAAGATCCTTAGCTTTTTTGAATTTAATAATAATTATTCTAGTATCTTTTATTTTATAGAAATATATATATTTAAGATTTTTATTTTTTTATTTAAAAAAATATATTTTTAGAAATTTATTATATATTAATATCTTTTATATTTAATTATATTATAATAATAATATTTAAAAAAAAGATGTAGTACTAGATTATCATTAATTTACTACAATATTGGATTCAAAATATTTATAGTACACAACACTTAAAGCCATTTTATTATATCCAAGTATAATGTTTATTTTTAAGAAATAATGAAATATTCAAATAAAATAGTGGTAGTTTAATAAACCATATGTCTTCTAAGATGTATGGGAGGAAATTTTAAATAAAATTAAGATAATATTAATATAAAAAGATATAATTTAATATAACATAATAAAATAAGCTACTAAAAAATATTTATAATTTAATAAGATTCTTTAAATAAAAATTATTTCTCAATAATATGATTTATAGTTTTATTATTTTATTTTATTTTTTTATCATTTAGATCAAAATACCTCAGAATAATATCTTAATATAAAATATTAACTTTGAACTGAATTTTTTTCTTCTTAATATTAAAACGTGTATCTTTAAAGTTTTTCTTAACAAATTATTTTTTAAGAATTTTTTTTCCTTTATCTAGGTATTTAAATCTATAATTTTAAAGATTTCAAGTAAAAATTTATTTTCAAATTTGGTTTATTGAATCTTTTAATAACTTCAAAAGTTTAGTATTAGCTTATAATTTATTTAAGAAAGATTTATATATATGTATGTGTGTGTATATGTATATATATATATATATATATATATATATACATATGATAAAATAATAATTTTATATTAAAAATATAGTTACCAAATAATTTGGTTTACATGTTTAGTCCTCCAAGGTGTATTTAAAAATATAAAAAAAACTTCTTTATTCAAGTAAGTTACAAATAATTGTATGTTTAGCTTATTATAAGATTTTTCAAGTCAATGTTTAACATATTTTATTGCAAAAGTGTGCCTCCTAAGATTTATATGAGGTATTTTACTTATTTTAATTATTGATGATAGTTTTTTTTCATTGATATATCATTGATTTTAAATTTATATTCTTCTTTGTGCTGTATGTAGTTGGTTCATTAAGATGTATTTGTTTATATTAATATTTTTTTAATATCTACTAATAATATATAAATACATAAGATTTTAAAATCTTGTTGTATGTAATAGGAGTATCTACTTATTTTAGTTTCATTCTTTGATAAATATAATTATATTTCAATTATAAAATTAATATTAATAATAAGAGAAAATATTGTATTATAGCTAAAAGTTAGTTGTCTTATAGTTTTTTGCAAAAAAATGACTCTTTACTAATCTAAAAATGCATATTATTTAATTAATTTAAAAAAACATGCATTGCATTTTATTTTTTTGGTAAGACAAATTTAATGTTATTAATATTATTGCACCATTATATATAACATATTTTTTTTGGATATCTTAGTTAATCATGGTAGAATGCTTTTATCAAAAATAATTAAGAATCATTATTTAGAATAAGAGACTAAAGTAACATGGTATCTTATAGTTATCAAGTGATTTCTAAGACCATTTTTTTTGGCATGTGTGTTGATCTTGTGTTATTCTTTTAGGATCTTATATACTTTGTGTATAAATTGTCTTTGCAATATATATATAAATTAACAAATTTTTGGTAGAATGCAATTATATTTATATTATTAATAAATTTATAACTTTAAAATATTTAAAGTATTTAAAATAAATTAAATTTAAGAAATTATCTATAGTTTCTATATCTTTTATTACTAACCAAGTGTTATTACAACTTGTTATGAAGATTGTATAATTCTTACTACCTATTGTTTTAGTTTTTAAAATTAATATAGAATAATGTTATACTTCTAATATTTAATGTCAAAATTTTATTTTAATATATAATTTATATTGAATATATTTTTTCTTCTAATTATATTTTTTATTTATATTTTAGAATAGACTTCTAATTTTATTACAAAATACATTAATTTTTATGTAAGATATATTGTTATATATGTGTAGATTTTATTTGGTAGTAAATTATTAATAGTTTTAATTTATTTTCTTTAAGATGCAAGTTGAATAATACATAGTGGAGGTTTGTAGGCAAGAATATTAAATCAATGTAAAGACATTCAAATATAATTATTAATATAAATTCAGGATGTTGCTAAAATTTTATAAAAATCTTTTAATATAAAATATTTATAAATAAAATATAATTTTATATAATAAATAAATATTATATATATAAAAAAAATAGAAAAAAATTATAATTATAAATATACTTTTGATTTTATTGATTTTATATCTTTTTAAAAAAAATAATTAGATACTATTTTTTATAAAAAATTAAAAAATATAATCTTATAAAATATTTATTACTTTAATTATTATCTTATTAATAATATAATATTTTAAAAAATAATATAAATAAGAAATAATTTAATATTTTTTTATTAAAAATATTATATTAATTTAAAATAATAATTATAAAATTTCTTCAAATGACAAAATCAACTTTACATGTCTTATATAAATTCTTTATATTTATGTAATTAATATATATTTGTATGCATATTCTAGTTATTAAAAATATACACTTTAGAGATTTATAAAATCTTCTAGAACATTCTAGAAACTTCTTGAATTAATAAAAGTTAGTTGAGAAGTTTCTTAGTTAGTAAAAGTCGCTTGAGAAGTTTCCTAGTTAGTGGAAGGAGCTTAAGAAGCTTCCCAATTAGTGGAAGGAGCTTAAGAAGCTTCCCAATTAGTAGAAGGATCTCAAGAAGCTTCCTAGTTGGTAGAAGCTACTCAAGAAGCTTCATAGTTTGATGGAAGCCACTCAGGAAGCGTCCTAGATAGGAGTATATATAGGGGTGGAGGTTGAAGAGGTCTTCAATCTTAACAACGCATCTCTTAGAGTTCTAACTCACCTTTCTTGATATTATTTGTGTACTCATCTGATTAATTCAAGTTTTTGTTGGTTTCTTTTGAAAATCTTATCCTAATTAAAATCTCTTATTTTATATTCTTATGTCTTTGATAATTTGTTGAGACTAACCTCATCTTCAATATCAAGGTTGGATCCTTCTTATTAGAAAGTGGGTTATTTCTCTACTTGAAGGTATATCAATATTTTAGAGGTTGCGGATTATCCTCCTGTAAACTCATATTTTTTTCATCACGATATTGGAACTTTGTTCTTTTTGTGAGAAAGTGGATCATCCCTCTCCTTGAAGGTCTTAAAGCATTTTAGAGGTTGCACATTATCCTCTTCTAAACTGGTACTGTCTTCTTATAGATTCATTTTTTCTTTCTCTTAAAATGATTGGAGGTCAAGACATTAGTATGATTGAATCTTTTGAGTGCAAGTTAGATATCATCATAAGTGCTCTTATTACTTTATCTGCTAGGACTGCGAAGATTGAAGGAGTTGTTGCACAACTTCGTAATGATACAACATCTAGAGTACCACAATTTAGACTGTATCCACCTCTAACTTGTGTGCTTGAGGATACAGAACTACCTATGTTACATCAAGAAAATCCACTTATTCTACAATGTAAGGAGCCTCAAGTTAGTCTTTTGAAGAAATATGATGTTACGTGTTCAAAGTTTCAAGGATTTGTCAATCAAATTTGATTGATAATAGTTCTATAACCTGATACTTATTTGGCAGAAGAATCATAGATTGGATTGATTGGTATCTTGTTTATAAGACAAGTACTATCATGGTTTGCTCCTTTGTTTGAAAAAAAATCACCAATTTTGAGCAACTTTAAAGTTTTCATGGAAGAATTTGTAAAAACATTTAGAAAACATGACAAGGCTCATTAGATAATAACTAGAATCTGAGCATTATATCAAGGGGCGTGCTCTACATCAATCTATGTATTTAATTTTAGACAATTAGTATGCAATATTGATTGGGATAAAAAAGCCCTATTGAGCCAATTTTATTGGAAATTAAGAGATGATGTGAAGGATTTATTATTGTCACTTTAAAATCTATAATTATTCAATGAAGCTATTAATCAAGCCGTAAAATATGATAATCAATTATTTCAATGTCGATAAGATCAACATCCATGGGCTTCAACAAAACAACACACAATTTGACATATCCCTACTATATCAACAAGCATTTTGAATTCATACTCTAAAATAGAAGATATGCAACTTGATGTAGTACGATTTAAACCTCTTCATCTATAAAAAAAGAAGCGTCTGATAGAAGAAGATCTATACATGTATTGTGGTAAGAAAGGCCACAAGGTTGACAATTGCCGAAAGAAATAAAATTGATATATTACCAAAATTAGGAATGTAATTGTTTAGAAAAACAATAATGTTTAGTCACAATAGTGATCATGCGGCTGGACAATCTAATATTACAAAACTATTCAAGTTCCTTTCTTTCTATTCAATTTGTTCATTGTTTTATAATGTCTTTGTATATTAGCCCTCAGAAGCTTCAAACAACCACTTTGTTAGATTCAAGAGGATCTGCTTGTTTTATAGATGAAGTATTTACTAACCTTTTTAAAATTCTTCTAGTACAAAAATCCAAACCTATTCATACACAAGTAATAGATGGACTATCTTTATCCTCTAGTAGTGTCATCTATAAAACGACGCATATAAAAGTCTTATTCAAAGATCATAGAAGTCAGATTGTATTTAACGTTATTAAGAGTCCTTTAAATCCTATTATTCTTGGGCTGTCTTGGTTGGAAAAGCATAATCCATCTATAGATTAAAGATTGCAAAGAATAACATTTCCGATAGAGATTCCTATAAAAAAATAAAAAATAAAAAATAAAAAAATTATAAAAAGCCACAAATTGGTAAGCCTTTATTTGTTGAAGTAAGGGCTTTCATAAGATTGTCCAAAGAAGGTATCATATCCGATCAAGGATCCTAGTTTATAACTAAATTTTAGAAATATCTTTTTGAAATATTCAAAATGGATATTAAACTTTTTTTGGCTTTTCATCCTCAAACTGATAGCCAAACATAATTAGTTAACAAAATTTTAGAGTAGTATTTATGATGTAGCATTATTTATTAATAAGGCAATTATATCTTGTAACTATCATTAGTAGAGTTTATATATAATAATATTGTTCATGCTTCAACTTAGCAAACACTGTTTTATTCCAACTATGAATATCATCCAAAGCTTGATTTGTGGAGTATGCCAAAGAACAATAATCCAATGGCTGAAGGATTTACAAAATAACTATTGCAACATCAAACAACCTTGAAGCTTTAATTACAAGCATCTCAAGATGCTTACAAGACATCTGCACATAAATCAACTGCGTGCTTTTTATATTAGAGATAAGATATAGCTTCTTTGATTGAATATCAAAACTAAGTGGCCATGCAATAAGTTGGACTATCAAAGGTTGGAACCATTTTCTATCCAAAAACAAATTAATCTAATGGCATATCGCTTGCAATTACTATTTTTCATGAAGGTATATTTAATTTTTCATAAGTCTCTTTTAGAACCTTATAGAGAGTTGCATATTTTGGGAAGAGTACAACAATCTCTGCCTAGTATCAAAATTAAAGACCATAAAGAATATGAAGTTGAAGACGTACTTGATTTATGGCAAAGGTAGGACAAATTGGAATATCTTGTTCACTAGCAAGGCTATGACATTAATGAGTGCACATAGGAATTAGCCAAAAATCTTACCAATGTGCTTCAAAAGGTACATGAATTTTATCAATTCTACCTCCACAAATCCAAATGTATTTGATGATAACTTCTTAGTAAAGATTGAATTTAAGGAATACTCATAAAGAAGGGGAGAATTAAATTAAAGCATTCATTAGTATATAATTGTTTGTTCTAAGATAGAATAGAGTGATAGAAGCAAGTTAGTTACCATGTCAAATCTTCAAGCATTGAGACAACAAAACTCAGAAGATTTGTTTGCCACGTAAGCTTTGAATGAATAAGTGTAATTTTCACAGCCTTTAATTGAGCAAAGTTAGGATGATACATTTTAGCACCACATATGACCTCAGTTGGAGCCATTAGAAGCAAGATCCAACTATACAAGTCTTGATTCCAATACTCAAATTTTAGTGATATTACTTGAGCTTAGAAAGGTGAATCTTTTTAGCCTTGAGATCTTGTTTGGAGGATGTTTTAAAGGGTGTAATGAAGATCAGATCCTTTGATGGAATGTTTTAACAATAGAGGTATTAGCTCAAGGCCATAAACAATTTCTTTAAAGACCAGTAGAACCTATTATTTAAGAACAAAGAACAAAATACATAGCTTCACTAGTGCAGTGTATTCTTACTTTCTTATGTATATAGTTTATTTGAGCTCTTCTTGGGACATGTTACTAGAGAAGGGGGTGATATTAGGGACATATACTTCAAAGGTTCATACAATCTTCTAGAATATTTTAAAAGCTTCTTAAATTAGTAAAAGTTGGTTGAAAAGCTTCCTAATTGGTGAAAGTCGATTGAAAAATTTTCTAGTTAATAGAAGGAGCTTAAGAAGCTTCTTAGTTAGTAGAAGCTGCTCGAGAAGCTTCTTAATTTGATGGAAGCCACTCAAAAAGCATTCTAGACATGAATATATATAGGGGTCAAGGCTGAAGAGTTCTTCAGTCTCAACAATGCATCTCTTGGAGTTTTAACTCACCTTTCTTGGTATTGTTTGTATACTCATTTGATTAATTCAAATTTCTGTTGGTTTCTTTTGGAAACCTTATCTTGGTTCAAGCTTCTTATTCTATATTTTGATTCTTCTTCTGAAAATCTTGTATCCTTGACACTAGTAGGCTTGTCTATTATATAATCAAATGCCACTTTGAAAGTTCCAAAAGAGAACAGAGGACAATATTCTCTACAACATAGTTTATGCTCTATTTGATAGGCACTTGGAATTTTTTTAGATAATATTTGAAGGATTTAGTGGCTTTGGTATCTAGCTTGATAGAATTGCAATTATATGTATATATTAGTTCAAATCTTAATAAAATAAATCTATTTTATTTTTATTTTTATATATTTGTGTATAATTTTTTATTTATTATTTTAATAATATATATAATTTTAACTAATTATAATCTAATATTAATACATATATGATTTCTAAATATATAATTATTAGATTTTATTTTTGTCTTAGAAATAGAAATATCTTGTATCATATTTATTTTTATTTATTTATATTTTTTAAAAGATATAATATAATTTATTTTTATAGATATATTTGAATTTATATATAAAATTAAAAATTATTTTTAAAATTTTATATATTTATTAATTTATATAATAATAATATCAAAGATATAAATTTAGATAAAACTTTGAAAAGACAATACAATCACATATTACTAAAAAAAGAAGGTGAACAAAAAAGAAATAGAAATAAAATAAAAAAGAATCAAAATGGCTATTGTCAATAATAAAAAAACTAAAGAGTCTTTAATCAAGACAAAAATATAAATAAAGTATTGATAAAATTAAAAAAGATATTATATACCTAATATGTTTTTATGTCAAGAACATCAATTGAAACAGATGCATAAGTTAGTAAAAACTATATCAAAGGAAAATAACAAGATAAAAATAAAGAAGTATGTATATTCAAGAAAAAATTGAAATGACTATTGTCAATGACTAGAAAATATAAGAGACTCTTGAACTAGATTAGAAGCAAAGAAGAAGTTGACAAGAGTGAAGAAGGCTTTGCTCTTATCTCTATATATACTATCTATCTAAGAACTACATGGTAGCGTTGTATAGGATCTCCAACACGTGTCCAACTTGCAAAATATATGTCAAGCTTGTAAGATAAGTTTTTTACATGTGCAACATGTGGCTAGCTTGTCGGCCAAGTTTCTAGCCTACCAATCACCTATAAACATGTATAAAGACGATTCTGCATCTATTAAGTTTCTAAGAAGTTTTTCTATAAAATATTATCAAATTAAATTACTTTTATCTATTTCTATCTATCCATATTAATTAGATAATTATTGGAGTAAATCTTGTCCATGATATTACACTCCCTTCTAAAGACAAGTTCCACAAGGAGTGGTGATAACATATTGAGAAAGTTCAAGATGCACCAAATTGTATTTGCTACATACTCTGATCTTTGTTTTATTTGAAGGGGGTTGATAGGTCTTCTCAGCCAATGATAGTGACTCATATCAGGGTGAGAGGACCACCTTATTATTTGATTATTCTTGAGGCCTTCATAACTTCATTCAAAGAAAATATTTGGAATACCATTAGAAGTTGTTCCTACTTCTAAAAGTATCACCAAACATTAGAAGTCTCTTCCAAAGTCATGATACCAAACACATTGTATTTCACCATCAATCCAAAGAAGAACATATCTTTCTTGAAAGTCTTCATCTCTATTTCATCATCTTGAAGGTTGTGATAGTTGAAATGTCTCATCCGATAAGTTAGCAAATAATGGCTCTTGAACTAAATTTGCTATTTATTGATCCTCCATCTCTTTGATATGAATAAATTCAAAAAAATATCAAACAATAATATAAGATAGAATGAAACCTCTATTGAATCTATTTTCCTTTATAGCAAAGATTTTTTTGACCTTTTATCTTGATTTTGATGGTGTCGTATTACGTTGTCGTATTATGTGTTGTCTTGTTCGGGAATGCACTAGGCACCCAGCTGTAGAAGATAAAATAATGTTTGCAAATAATCAAAAAATCCTAATAGATTTCACCCATGTACAAGAAATATAATTTGAATTTCAATTCAAAAGTGTTTAAAAACACTCTTCTTAGTAACATCAACCATACATATATCCCAATTACCTTGTTTCTTTTATAATTAAGTAATTTTTATTTTTGTTTGTAAGCCCTAATCCTAATCAGTGAGCTTTGACAAGCTATAATTTTTAATCTAACTGTCCACTTAGTGTAAAATTTTTCACACAAATGCTAGTATAAGCCTTTTACATGCTTAGAAAAATTTAGCTCAACTCAATTGACAGATTGCAAGAAAATGCCCAAAAAGCGCACTGATGACACTTGGCTGCCAACTTGAAGATTGATGCAGAAACTCTAGTAGTGATTTCTCCTTCTTTCACTATTAACTTCAGTTCAAACTTAGTGTGTAGCTCAACCTATAAGTCTTCTATGAGCATACCAAAATTTACATTGATCCAATTAGTGGATCTTTAGTTATCATAGAAACCCTATCCAACCCTAAACTGCCAACTTCCGACAATCCTTTGTATCAAAACTCAAATATCTCTTGATTGCATAGCTAGATTAATGCAAATATTTGAATACACTTAGCACATCCAACAATCTAGATAATACCAAATTTTGAACCATAGATGCTTTATAGATTGGACGAATCACTCAACAATACAAGCCATCATTGACTTATATAAAACCCAAGACACTAATACACACCCTAACTTTGAATAGTGATTGCTAAGTCCTCCAAAGTCCTATGGTTGCAAGCAAAATGCCCCTAGAACTCCCTTCAAGCTAGCTATCCAATCCTAATTGCTAATCTTCAAATGTCTCCTTCCCTTGTCTTTGGCGGTCATTTTTGTCCTTAGAGGTCTGATTTCAACCCTGTCTCATACCCGGTCTGTCCCTGGATATCAATTCAACTAATTCTAAGGATTTTTAAGTTAAATCCTATCCTCAATTTAATCTTAGTATCAACCATAATAACTATTTTCCTTTTCTATCCTATTTTAATTAACTTATGGCTTTTCAAAATTAGTAATAGAGTTTGTATAGCCTAGAAGAAAACTTTAACAACTAACTTTTATCTGTTAACTATTAAAAAAAGAAAATAATCTAAGAGGCTTCCATAACCCTTTTCTTAAGTATCTTAAGTTCCTATTGAACTAAGATAATCAAGTATTAAATATAAATTATTCTTATCTATATCTTTCACTATATAAACGTGCTACAACTCAACAACATGTTGTCTTGTTTAGAAATGCGCCGGGCACCTAGCTGTAAAGGGTGAAGTTGGAGTTCACATATATCCAAGAATCTTTAACAAGTTTCATGTATATAAGAAGAATATGATTGAGTATCAATATAAGAATACTTAAGTCAATACAAAGTGCTTAGAAACACTTTTTTTGATAACTTCATCTACATATAAATTCTAATTGCTTTATTGCTTGTCACAATCAAGCAACTAAGATTTTTCTTTACAAGTCCTAATCTTATTTAGTGCATTTCAATAAGCTATAACGCTTAATCTATCTATCAACTTAGTATAAAATTTTGCATACAAATATAAATATAAATCTTCTATATATTCAAAAAAAATTTTAATCCAATCCAACTTATAAATTGTAGAAAATCAACCAAAATCCACACTAATGTCATTTGGCCGCTAGCTTGAAAGTTGATGTAGATATCCTAGTAGAAATTCTCTTTTTGTAACTATCAACTTCAATTAAAATTTAGTAAATAGCTTGCCTTTCAAGTCTTCTAATATTGTGGCAAATTTCATCTTAATTTGACTAATAGATCTTTAGATACCGTAGAAATCCTAAACAATCTTTAAACTGCCAATTTCTAGTACCTCTTTGTACTAAAGATCAAATAAGTCATGATTGCACTATTAGATTGATACAAATTTTTATTCAGTCTTAGTACACTCAATCATCCATATATTCTTTAATTTTTAATTATAGATGTCACTTCAATTGTATACAATAGTTAAAAGTGCTGGTCCTAATTTTATTCCATAAAAACTTAACCTACAATATAAACCTTGATTTTAGATAGAAATTGTTAAGTCCTCTCAAATCTCTTAGAAACAAGCCTAACGTCTTTGAAACAAGCTTGAAGCTAACTCCTCAATCCTAGTTGCTGATCTCCAAATGATCCGACTCCGTGCCCTTGGTGGCCGCTTTTGTGGCTAGAAATCTGATTTCGAACTTATTCTATACACGGTTGACCCCCGAATATCAATCTAACTTATTCTAAGGATTTTAAAGCTTGATCCTACCTTCAATTTAATCCTAGTATCAACTAAATTAATTATTTACCTCCTTTATCCTATTTTTATTAACTTATGGCTTTTTAAAAGTAGTGAAAGAATTTCTACAACCTAGAAGGAAAATTTAATAATTAACTTTTATCTATTAGCTATCAAAATAAGAAAATAATCTAAGAGGCTTTAATAAAATCTTTTTTGAATATCTTAAGTTCCTATTGAACTTAGAAATTTGAATATTAAATAAAAATTGCTATTGTTCATATTTTTCACCACATAAATGTGTTATAATATGACAAAGGATGTCATTAATGAAATACATTGATTTTTATTTATACATTTATTAGATTCCTAGATAGCTTTCATGTGTATTTGCTAATATCATATTCATGCTTATGTATAAGATATTCTAGCCAATTTTAGCGTCGTTTAGAATCTAAGACCTCTTCTATCTTAGATTCTTTATTGTTGTCTATTTTTGAAGGAAGTAATGGCATTTGTCTTCTATCTTGTATATTTATTGTCTTATATGGCTTGAGTAGTGATTTGTAGAATACAGTGTGGATTTTTATAGATTTTGGTAAATATAATTGATAAATAATTATATTGATTTGTTCACAAATCAAAAAGGGTCCAAGCATAAAATAATTCAGCTTGTTATCATGATGAATAGTCTTGATATTACAACAAAGTAACTATACCTTATCATCCATGTAGAATCGAGGTTGTTCCTTGTAATAGACATGTGCATTGATCTTTTGTTATTCTTGAGTTTTTTTTAATTGTACCTTCATTATTGCATGTAGCTTTGATAATTGATTTGCCAAATCTTCCGCCATATGATTATCAGTTTTTAAAAAGTCAAAAGCATCAAGTTGTGGATGGTAACCATAATTTGCAAAGAATAGAATTTGTTGAGTAGACAAATGTACTGAATTATTATAAGCAAACTTTGATAATGGCAAAAGAGTTGTTCAATCATCTTGATGATAATTGATGGTACATCTCAAATATTGCTCCAAAACTTGATTTACTCGTTTTATTTATCCATCAATTTGAAGATGGAAAGCTGAAGATGGTTTTATATATACCTTTAATATTTTGAAAAAGATCTTGTAAAATCTTGATATGAATTGTGTTCTTCTATTTGATATAATATTCCTTAAAAATCCATGATAACAATAGGTATTATTAAGAAAAAATTTAACTGATTCTTTATTTCTAATAGATTTTGTACATGATACAAAATGTGCCATCTTCGTAAAACAATCTATAATCATGAATATAGAATCATATAAACTTGACTTTGGAAGATCCATGATAAAATCCTTAGAGACAAAAGGTTGTTTTGGTACAAGTAATGGTTGGAGAAGTCCGTAAGGTCGGTGACGAGGAATATTTGATCTTAAACAAATGTCGCATGACTATACAAACTCTTTAATAGAATTATATATTTGAGGCCACCAAAAATCTCTTGATATTAGTTCTAAAGTCTTATCATATCCTACTGCAAGGAGGTTGTGACGAGCTTCTAGAGTACGTAGTTGTGTTGCACCTTCTAGAATATACATGTATCTTTCAAAATAGAATAGATTATTCTTGAATTCAAATTTAGAAGTATCGTGAGATTTATATGAATCACTCTTAATCTCATAGACGAGAGGGTCTCAAGATATACTTAATTGGATTTGCTTGACAAAAGTTGAATCAATAGTCAATGTTGATTTCATTGCTCAAAGATAAAATTGCTATGGCTTCAAGAGGATTGTTCTTTATTGATCAAAATCTGAATCTTCTTCTTTTGGTACAAGATAAAAGCATCTAAAAAAGGCATCAGATATGCCTTATTGTTTTTCTAGCCGATAGGTGATAAAAAATTCAAATCTTGACAAAAACATACTCCAACAAGCCTGACAATGATTCAAGACGCGTATTGACATGAAATACTTGAAATTCTTATGATTCATATATATAGTGATTAGATTAGAAGCACCTTCTAGATAGTGATGCCATTCTTGAAAAGAATCTATAATTGCAAAAAGCTCTTTATGATGGATTTTGTAATTAATCTCTATTGCTAAAAATTTCTTCAAGTGAAAAGCTACTAGGTGGAGTTTGTCATCTATTCCCATTTGTGACAATACTACCTCCAAAGCAAAGTTTGATGTATTTGTTTCCATAAAAAATGCCTTAAAAAAATCAATGCGATATAAGATTGGTGTAGAAATAAAAGATGTCTTCAAAGCTTCAAATGATGCTTCTATTTTTTTATTCCACTTGAATTTGTCCTTATAAGTTAAGCGTATAAGTAGAGCTACAACTTGAAATAAGTTTTTGATAAAGATTCGATAGTAATTGGCAAATCTCAAAAAGCATTGCACATCTCTTATTATTTTTAAAATCTTCCAATCCATGATTGTCTGGACTTTCTTGTGATCTATTTTGAGACCATTATTCAAAATTATGTATCTTAAGAAGTCAACTTAAATAGTGTAAAATACATGCTTTTTTATCTTGGCATATAACCCTATATCTCTAAGTTTTTATAATACATGATGAATATGAAATTCATATTCTTCTATATTCTTAAAATAGATCTAAATGTCATCTAAATAGCAAACAACAAAGTCATTGAGAAACTCATAAAAAACGTCATTCATAAGATTTTAAAAAACAGCTAATACATTTGTAAGTTCAAAAGGCATGACATTATATTCAAAATGTCCATACCTTATTTGAAATGCAGTCTTCCATTCATCATCTTCTTTGATGTATATCAGGTTGTATGTTCCTCTTAGATCTATTTTTGTATAGATCTTAGTTTGATTCAATTGATTAAGAAGTCCAAATATCAAAGGTAGAAGGTATCTATTCTTAATGGTAATCTTATTAAACTCTTGATAATCTACACACATCTGTAGTGATCCATCTTTTTTCATTACAAATAAGATGGGAGCTTATAAGCCATTGTGGTACTATAATTGCTTATAGTATGTAAAAATTAATTAAAATATATAATATGTTCATAGGTTCTAGTATGTATTGGAATGGTTAATAAAATAAATTAAAAAAAGTTGGTATAAGAAATTTTATTTTAAATTTTAAATTTATTTTTATTATGGCTTTTAAATTATATAAAATCTAAATATTTAATATGAAGCCTTAAGAGAAGAATAGAGTCCAAAGATAAAAATTTAAATTACTAAAAGGCTTATTTAAAAGGATGAAGATAAATTGTGGATGAATGAAGAATAGGGGTGAAATTCTTCATTCTTATTAGTCAATAGTCATGTCTAATAAGCTTTGAGGAGGCTACTTGTGAGGAGAACAAGGGTTTTAATAACTTCAAGGACAACATTCAAAAATCAAAGAATAGGATCAAAAAGCTTATTTTTTGTACTATAATTTTGGTATAAGAATTAAGAAATTAGGAATTTTTGTGAAAGAGAAGTAGGTGCTTGAAATTAAGGTATACAAATAGTACCTATTGTCTCTCTTTTGAATATACAAGGAATTGTACAAGAGCTTTTGGAGATCAAAAGATGTGATTGGAGAGGTGGTTTTAAGATCTATATTTGATGAGAAAAAATTATTGTATTTAAAGTTCTGAAAAAGGGGATATTGAGAATCAAAGACAGTAGATTGAATTCCCAGGCAGTAAGTAAGCTATTTTATAGTGATGGTTTTTGCTATATCTTAAGCTTCTAAATGAATTTTTCTCTAAAAATTTCCAAAAAGGTGAATCTTTATATCAAAAAGCTATAAATTAAACTTTTAGTTTTTGAAATATAAAGAATTTAGTACATAGGTGTTTGTAAACAAGGGTTTGAAGCTACTGCTAGGATTTTGGTGATATCTAAAGATTGGTAATGAATCAATAGTTGATATTTGTGATTTTAGTTATTAAAAATATATCAGTACTTTATATAAATTTTGAATAAATTTAGATAGTTAGATTAAAAATTATGGATTATTGAAGTTCAGAAAAAAATTCCTCCCTATGAGCAAATGAGGATTTTAGAGTATTTTGTTATACTTTGAGTGTTTTGATGAAATAAGACTTATGTATTGGATGTAATAGCCCTATGAAGGGGGCTTATATATAAATTTGGAGGTTTTGTTATACTTTTATCTTGGTTAAGTAATTAATAGCAATCAGAAGCTCCACGCTTTCATGAGGCAAATTCTCTCTATGACAACACCATCAACATAGCTTAGTTCTTTGTTTTTATCCAAAATCAATCAAAAATCAGTAGTTAGGAAAATCTTAGGTTAATTAATAATTATTGGTGGCAAAAATCCTTATTAAATGGATTATTTTTGCCAAATAGATGTTCTTACTATTCTAAGAAATAAACTTGATGTATTAATAGGAAATTTGGATAAGAATATAGTAAATTATTTAAATTTAATAATAAAATAATCATTTAGAGCTAAAATCAATTATACTAAATTAATCTATTATTAAAAGTAGTAGAATTTTAAAAATTAATATTTTATGAATTCCACTAATTTTTTAGAATTACCAGCTTCTAATTATTGTGAATCAAAATTATTTGACAATTGATAATTTTAATCATTATATTTAAATATATCTAATTGAAGAAAATACTATGAGTTTATTCAAATTATTATTATTTATCTAAGTATAGATTAGAAGGTAGTAGTAAAAGTTTCTTGAAGTATTTTAATAAAATTACAATAGTCAAAAGTTATAATTACTAAATTGATTAAAACTTATGCTTTTGAATTTAGATTTGGACATATGAATAGTTAATCCTAAGACAAAATTATATTTTAAACACATTAGTGATATTAGTTTTGCTAAAAAGATAGTCTATTCTTAGTTATAGGTGAATTCAATCCTAAAATTGGGCTTAGGATTAGGGTTATTTTAGACCCTTGATTTTAATTAGGAATTTGTAATTTAAAAATGGGAATGTGGCTGCCACCCTTGGGCCGCCTTGCTCTTGGTTAAAAGAGGCTTGGGTGGCCACTCTTGCTCTCTCTCATCTTTTTGTAGCAAAGTCCTTGAAAAATTTCCTTCCAAAGTGTAGATTCTTTTTTTCTAAGTTAGGTTGTGTTTCAATCATGCATAATTTCTAGTAAGAGTAGAATTAGGACTTGAATTTTTAGGAAGAAGTAGGAATTTTTGTGAACTTTTTATAGACATATTTCACATATTATTTGAAGCAAGGACAAGGTGGTGGCGGCCATTTTAGTGATAGGGGGTCTGCTGCCCCTTTGACTTGAAGTTGTGACTTTGAAGGACAAGATCTAGACTGTCAAGAAGAATTTGAAGGTAAAATTTATTGAAAAAGAAGCACTCTAAAGTTTGGTTTTTGAAAAACTAAGACTCATTCAAGGAAAATCAAGGAGAAGGTAGTGGCGGCCATTTTAGTGATAGGAGGATTTGCTACTTCTTTGACTTAAAGTTGTAACTTTGTAGAACAAAATCTAGAGCGTCAAGAAGAGTTTGAAGGTAAAACTTATTAAAAAAGAAGTACTTTAAAGTCTAGTTTTTAAAAAGCTAAGGTTTGTTTACGAAAAATAAAGGAAGAGATAGTGGCAGCTATTTTAGTGAAGGGAGGTCTGCTATTGGAAAAATTTAGAGCACCAACTTTATGGAGCAACATCTTCCAAAGAAGAGTAAGTTCGGAGCTAAAATTTTAAATGGTCATAGATCTTGAAGTTATCTTTCCAAGAAATCAAAGCACACTCAAATCCAATTAAAGACAAGACAACAAAATCTATTTTAATAAAGGATGATCTATTCCTTGATTCGAAAGCATCACTAGATTATATTTTTAATTTTTTTGTTTTATTTTTTTGTACAATTGCTTGTAATTTCCTTCTAACACATTATTGAATGATCTTGATACTTGATATTAAATACTTTTTGAATTAATTTTCCTTTATTATCTTATTTCTTTATTTTTTATTTTTATTTAGAAGTCTTCTATTATATTTTTTTAATCCGTGTTTCACTTTTACCACCAATTAGAGTTTTTATTTTTAACTTTTATTTTTTCATATTTTTTACTTTTATATTCATCTTTTATCTTTTTATTTGTAATTTTTTTTCTATCTTTTATATTTTATCTTATACTATTTATCTTTTATCTCTTATTTATATTTCAGTTTTTTTTATCTTTCTCATCTATCTATAACACTAATGGTGCATTGTTTGGAAGATATTTAGGTAAATGCTAACAACAAAACAAACCATAAACCTAGGGATTTTAAATGGTATATAAAATTCTTCGCCAAATTCTCATCAATGTATTTCTTGAATTTAGCCAATTCATTCTATGATAAACTGTGATCAGTCCAAATAGAGACTAAGTTCCCTCTTTGAGATCAATTAAACAATCATATGGACAATATTCCAAAAAAATGTCTGTATTCTTTTTTTCAAAAATATCTTGATAATCTTGATATTGGCTTGGAATACTACATAAAGTACTTCCACTATCAGAAATGGGTGTAGCATAAATAGCAAAAGATGATCTTTCTTTTGCTTTATTCATAAAAGCTTTTATACCTATAAGTATGGATTTTATTATACTAAGCTTATGATTTATTATTTGATTTATGAGACTCTTATTAATGCTTTGAGAAAAGTCAAGTCTATAAAAAATCCAATTTATTTAAAGATTATACTTTTTTAGCCATGATGAATCTAAAATGATTGGATTAGAAGGAGATTTAATTATATTAAAGATTATACAACTATTATGACCATCTATTGTTATATTTATAAGAAGGGTTTCATGAATAATATCTCTAAAAGATAACAAATGACCATTTATAACTTCTACATGTACGGATTTAGTTTTCTATACTAAAGATATTCTACAACTTTTAACAAATTTTTTATCTAAAAAACATACTGAGGCTCCTAAATCTAATAAGATAGAGGCTTTATGATTTTTATGTTCCAAAAAAACATCTATTATAAAACAAAGAGAGGGTTTTAAAGAGATGATAGGATTTTTATTAGGAATTGTATAAGATTCTAGCTGCATGCTCTTTATTGTAGTTGGACAAACTCGTTTTTTGACATACTATCTTCTTTGGCAGCCGTACTTTTCATTTTGTGATTGCGCTGTTTCTTTGGACAATTTTGGATAGTGTGTTTAGGTTCTCCATAATATAAATATAATCTTTTTTGACGACAACAAGTCTTTTTTTGTTTAGTAAGAGGTTTGAAATGAACTGCATCAATTTACATGTCTTCTACTTCTGAATGTATATATTAAGAAGATATTAATATTGTCATTATATAATAGTAATATTGGAACTCCCTTATGCAACTCTCAGATTGAAATTCAAAAAACCAATTGTCACACTGTACAGCAAAATCAATTGCTTGACTCAATGTTTGAGGATTGGATAAGTTGAACATCAATTTCTTTATCTTATATTGTAATCCATAGAAAATTTGACTAATAAGTACATCATCTCATTTGGTATCAATTATTAGTTGTCGGAATTGTAAAATATATGATGTCATTGATCGATTGCCTTATTACAAGATACGGATCTTATTGGTTATAACACAAATTGCATCATGTTCTCCATACATAGATCAAAATTTTACAAAAAATGCCTCCAAATTATCCAATATTGGATCACATCATTCAAGAAAGAATAAAAACCATGATAAAAGAGAGTCTGAAAGTAGTGTTCCAATAAACCTGACTTGTGACCCTTAGATTGGATAACTTTGGAATTGAAGTTCAATCACAAGTTGTATTTGATTCATGAATCTTCAAAATTTAGATCTAGTACCATCAAACTTCTCTAGCAAACTAATTTTTGGTTCTTTGATACTTGAATGATGTTCAATTGTAGGTGAAGTGGTATGGCTTGAAACAACTCAAATCATCTCTATATCTTCACTTCTTACTAATCTTATTGCTCTTTGTAGTAGTGCATTGAGTTGATGCATTGCGAGCATTAATTCTTTCATTTGCTCTTGTATTTGTACCATTACACTTTTTATTTCAGCAAGCTGTGCTATGATACCACAATAGAAAAGAAAAAAAAATGTCTACTCTCACTACAAAAAAAAATACTCAAGAACAAAGAAAAATTCTAGGAATAATATCAGTTTATAAGTGGGTAATCCAAAAATTTTAATATGCTTATGTCTTATCAAGAAAAAAGAATAATCCACTTTTAATCAAGAAAAGACAATGCTCTGATATTGTAACTTTATTCTTGTGAAGTTGTCAAGGATACGAATTAAAACAGATGCATAAGTTAGAAAAAACTATATCAAAGGAAAATAATAAGATACAAATAAAGAAGTATGTATATTCGAGAAGAAATTGGAATGGCTATTGTCAATGACTAGAAAATACAAGAGATTCTTGAACTAGACTAAAAACAAAGAAAGAATTTTATAAGAGTGAAGAAGGCTTTGCTTTTATCTCTATATATATTATCTATCTAAGAACTACGTAGTAGTGTTATAAAGGACCTTCAACACATGTCCAACTTGCAAGACACATGTCAAGCTTACAAGATAAGTTTCCAACATGTGCGCCACGTATTTAGCTTGTTCTATAAGCTATCAACATATGCAACACATGGCTAGGTTGTCGGCCAAGTTTCTAGCCTATTAATCACATATAGACATGTATAAAGGTGATTCCGCATCTATGAAACTTTTAAGAAGCTTTTCTATAAAATATTATCAAGTTAACTTATTTTGTACCTACTTCTACCTATCCATATTAACTAAATAATTATTGGAGTAAATCTTGTCCGTGAAATTCTACCTACTTTTATTTATATTTTTTTATTTAGGTTATATTGGCATATATTACAAGTGGTATATAAGTTAAATTTTTAAGAATTTGCTTAAGAGGCTAATATTTATTTGATATATATAGTTATCAAATCTTACTTTTACGTAAGATTGAAAGTCAAGTTTTAATGTGTTCTTATGAAATATTTATTATTATAAATATATTATTTAAATATTGATACTTAATAACTTAAAATAAAAGAAATATATGTTATTTTTTAATCTTTTATGCTCATTCATGCCTTTCATATTTCTTCAGCTATATCCAATTTTTTCTTTGTAGTAAAAAAAGAACTATTTTAGATTGATTCTAATTCCACTATTGTGACTTTATTTTTAGTTTTACATGTAATTTTGTTCTAACTTTTATTTTAAAGTTATATATATATAATGACCATTTATATTAAATATATTTTTATATTAAAAATGAGATATTAAATTTTACTCTAAAATAATAAAATAAAAATCTCTAATAAATAAAATCCTCAAAAAAAATGAACCTATTGCAAGTGAAAAAGGGCATAAGATGAGCATAATGTAAACAAACCAAAAACAAAAAATTGCATTTAATAAACAGGTGTTGGTTATGGCTAAGGTTTTTAGTTATCTACTATTCAAATGCCCAAAAGACCTCAAAGTGAGTTGGTTTTTGAGACCTTTCCAATGACCTCAACAATACCCCACTATCGGCTTGTTTTGGCTTTAGTCTTGCCCTCAGAAGTATTCACACAGTGAGAAAGATCTTTTGCAGTCTTTAATAGTCGATGGTAGACCTCAGTTGGTATCAATTGGTTCACAAGTCAGACTTTATGTTTTACTCACTTCTCGGCCAAGTATGGTTTAATCGATCCCTGGCGTCTTGAATCGTGCACAAGCTTGAATCTTTGCCACGAGAATGCTAGTATATTACCAAACAAGGCTGTTGATTGTTTCTAGAAGTAAAGCTTGTTGATGTATTTCAACGAATCTGTGCATGAGATCGTGCCGCTGCATTCTTTATTCTTGCTTCATGCAGACTCACTTTTGGAGAAGGAGTCTCCGTTGTGTTATTCAGGGGGTCTACTGTCCCACGTTGCGTGGCATTCTATTGCAAAACAGACCCATAAATCTAGTTCCCCACATACTCTTTCCAATGCAGGAAATTCCACTCCAAAATTAGCCAGAAAAGTCCTACAACATGCACTCCCATTGTAGTCCGAAGCTTTGTATTCCAACACGATGTATACCAAAGCAGTTTTCAACCTCCCATAGCCACTGCAGATTCCTCAGAAAATTCCATATTCGTCGAGCCAACATGACTACCGAAGGCTTTTGCAAACAGAATTCTCATAACTCATCTATTGTTGCAATTAAATAAGAACCCACCATGACCCACCTTGTAGTCGGTTGCTGTTCATAATACGGCTCCGCAGCTATAGTGCAGAAGTGTGGTTGCAGCATGAGAGGTGAACACATGGACTGATGTGGGAGCCCAATAGGCCCTTCGCTAGCAGCTGGGCTGTCAATCAGTTTGTGATCCGCCAGTGATTACACTGGCGGATCACAGAATAGTGTTCCTAGAGAAATGATGCAGTTTTACTATCAAACAAGGCTCTGATAAGAGGGAGGGAGGAGACTATTTTTTTATTATTTTTTCTTTTGGTTTTTTAGAATTTTTTTCATTAGATTCAAAAAACAAAAATTTAGATAACTTTTTAGATCTTTCAAAAAGACTTTATTTATTGGTTTTGTGGCTTAGACATTTTGAAGCAAATTCTATGTTCCTTGTATATTTTTAGCACTTACATGTTTAAAGAAAATTGACACTTCTTTGAATCTCATCTTCTTTCTTAAACAAATCTATTGTCTTGCATCTCATTTCTATTATCTTATTATACTTTGGCTCTATTTTTTTATTTTTTCTTCTTATTTTTTTTAAATTTAAGATTATATTTATGTACTACTAATTTAATTATTTTTACTTTTCTATCAATTTAAGAAAATTTGTTCTTAACTATTAGTTCAAAAAACAATCATATATATATATATATATATATATATATATATATATAATTAGTCACTTTTTTCTTTTCTTTTCTTTTCTTTTTTCAACTTAATTAAAAAAGCTTTTGAACAAAAATACACATAGCAATAAGTTTTTACAATTGGTCTTTTTAACAAAAATATATTATGATTGATTACAATTAGTTATTTTTTTGTGGTATATATATATATATATATATATATAATACTTATCATAGCTTTACTATATTTTCTAAAAGACCTGAAATTGGTGTATTTTTCTTCACAATCAATTTTATATAATAAATCTCTTATTAAATACCTTAATTGATGTTTAATTTTTAATAAATATTTCTTTATGATTCTTCTTTTATTCTTTTAAGATGATCTTTTAAGATTTTACTAATTATAATTGTTAAGAAAATTAATACAAAATCATACATGTATAAAAAAATAAATATAAAATAAAGTTATTTTTATTAAAATTCAAATTAACATACATGCAACCACAACTTTTTCAAGCTAAGTATTAGAGCTCCTAAATTCTCTATTAATTGACTAAAGAATATTTTAATTGTCCACCAAATAGGGTATATATTATATTGTAAGGACTCTACCTCTACTCCTCTTTAGAATCTCTATAAGAAAATTCACTAAATAATACACAAGCCTGATATACTACATATAACTTTAATATATATATATATATATATATATATATA
>JAWRVF010001130.1:0-105980 GCA_036785485.1 Physcomitrellopsis africana
GAAATTGCTTACAGTATGTAAAATCCACTAAAAAATCATAATATGTTTATAAATTTAGATATGTGTTAGAATGGTTAGTAAAATAAATTAAAGGGATTGATAGAAGAAACTTTATTTTATTTTATTTGTTTTGATTATGATATTTATAAATTATAAGATCTAAATGATTAGTATGAAGCCTTGAGAGAAGGTGGGAGCCTAAGGATGAAAATATATGCTAGTAGGAGGCTAATTGGGAGGGATGAAATGAAGGCATGGTTGGATGAAGGCAAGGAATGGGAAACTTCATCCCTATTGGTCGAATACCATGCCCAATGGGCTTTGAGGAGGCTGCCCGCGACCTTAACACGGGTTTCGGCAACTTCAAGGAAGCCATTAGAAAAACAAAGACTAGGATTGTAAAGTTTAGGATTTTGGGTACAATTTGTGTTCAAAAATTAGAGGATTTGGAGTTATGATAAAGAAGTTATAGCCATTTGAAGATAAGGTGTCAATATGAGACAAACTGTCACTCTTTTGAGAATTGGAGGAGTTCTATCAAAGCTTTTGGAGATCAAGAGGTGCGGCTAGAGAAAGGATTTCAAGATCTACACTTGATGTGAAAGAATTACTATCTTTGAAGTTTTAGAGAAGGAGTTATTGGAAGTCAAAGACAGCAGATTGAATTCCAAGCCAGTAAGTAGACCGTTTTGTTGATAGTGATGGGGTTTGCCATATCTTAAGTCTTTGGACGAATTTTTGTCTCAAAATTTCTAAGAAGATGTATTATTATTCTAAAAAGCTATATATCAAAATTTCATAGCATTTAGAATTTTAAATTGTAAGATATGAAGAATTTAGTACACAAGTGTTTGTAAACAAGGGTTTAAAGCTACTGCTAGGATTTTGGCGATATCTAAAGATCGATAATGAAACAACGGTTGAAATTTGTGGTGGTAGTTGTGAAGAATACTTCAGTACTCTATGTAAATATAGAGTAGATTTGGACAGTTGGATTAAAAGTTATGGATTATTGAAGTTCGGAAAAATTCCCTTCCTACAGGGGAATGAGGGTTTAGAGTATTTTGTTATGTTTTGAGTGGTTTGAGGAAATTAGGCTTGTGTATTGGGTGTAATAGCCCTATGGAGATCTCTTTTATATATAATTGGGGGTTTTTATTATACTTGAATCTTGCTTGAGTAATTAGTGGCAGCCAGAAGCCCAGCGCTTTCTTGAGGCAGATTCTCTCTTACGACGATATACGAGTTGAAAGTCGTCAATTAAGCATACCAATGGCGCAAATCTTGAATTACTCTGGCTTTAATAATGTCGTACACTGTTGATCAAGCGCTGCTTCTCCAATCTTCGGTGCAAGATATGATCTTCTTGATAAGGCATCGGATAGTCCTTGCTGCTTTCCAGGCCGATAAATAATAACGAAGTCAAATCTAGATAGCGACATATTCCATTGAGCTTGACGACGGTTTAGAACGGTGGCAGATTAACTTTGTGATTCATTATCTGATCGCTTTGGGATCGTCTTCTTTTCGAAAGTGACGCCACTCTTGGAAAGAATCCACATATGAAGGTTCATGCTTAAAAATCATAAATAGTTGATCTTTGAGCAGAAAACTTTAAGTAAATAGAATCTGATTGGATGAAACATTGTCAATGCTGTATCTATTGAAATAAACTAAGGATTTAATCCGACATCGGTTTCAAGGCCGGCCTTTGCAAAGTTTGAGTGTACCAAGATTGGAGCCGTAGTAAATGCCGTTTTAAGATTTTGAAATGCTTTTTTTGCTAGAGGTCCCCATTCCAGCTTATCTTTACATGTTAATCGAGTGAGTGGAGCAGCAACTTGAGAATAATTCTTAATGAAGATCCGATAGAAGTTAGCAAAGCCGAGAAAATATTGTACGTCTCTAACCGTCTTTGGAACTTCCCAAGACACAATTGCTTCCACCTTCTTGGGATCCATCTCCAAGCCTTCAGTAGTTGCAACAAATCCTAAAAACTCCATCTCAATTTGGTGAAATAAGCACTTCTCCAACTTGGCGTAGAGTCCTCGCTCGCGTAGTTTTTCGAGTACCAAACGAACGTGCTTCTCATGCTTTTTTTCATTCTCAGAAAATATCAAGATATCATCTAGATAAATGACAACAAAATCGTCTAGATATTCTCAAAAAATATCATTCATCATGTGTTGAAAAAACCGCCAATGCATTGGTAAGACCAAATGGCATGACATTATATTCAAAATGACCATACCTTGTACAAAAAGCTATCTTCTATTCGTCTCCTTCTTTGATTCGCACAAGGTTGTAAGCTCCCCTTAGATCAATCTTTATAAAGATCTTTGTATGTCCAAGTTGTTCTAAAAGACTAGAGATCAAAGATAATGGATAGCGATTCTTCTTTGTCACCTTGTTGAGACCTCAATAGTCCACGCACATCCATAGTGAGCCATCTTTCTTCTTCACAAATAAGATTGGTGCCCCAGTTGGCGATTTTGAATGAAAAATGAAGTTCTTAGCTAGGTTCTTGTCAATGTATTTCCGCAACTCAACCAACTACGTCCGCAATAGGTTGTAGATTGGGCCAAAAGGCGGTTGTGCTCCTTCTTACAATTCTATGGCACAATCATATGGTCGATGTTCTGGTAGCATATCAGCATTCTTCTTTTGGAACACGTCTTGAAAATCCTTGTATTGTTCCGGTATTCCTGCTGTTGAAATTTGCTCTCCACTAGTTGGAGCCGCATAAATGACCAATGGTGTACCTTCTTTGCACGATCTTATAAACATTTTTACTCCAATAAACAAGGATTTTTTGATTTGAGGTCTTCTTCCAGGCTTATCCTCATGTTGTTCTATGGAAAATGTTATCCTCCGCAACCTCCAATCTATGGATGGATTATATTTTTTCAACCAAGAAAGACCAAGAATAATAGGATTTGACAAAGTGCTAATAATGTTGAAATTAATATAACTACTATGGTCTTTAAACATCACTTCTATAGGTTTTGATTCATGGGTGACACTACCAGATAATAAAGATCGTCCATCTATTACTTCTATGTGAACAGGTTTGAATTTTTGTACTAGGAGAATTTTGTGATGCTTAGCAAATTCTTGGTCTAAGAAACAAGTAGATGCTCTTGAATCTAATAAGGCTAAGGTTTTTAGTTTTTGAGGACCAAAAGACAAAGAAATTGTAAAACAACGGGCAGGTTGAGTAGAAAGAGAAGAACTTGGTTTTGATTTGTCCAGCCGCACGGTTCCTATTGTGGCTGGGCATCCTTGTTTTCCTGAACAAACACACCTCTATTCTTATTGCTGCGTCCATTTTGCTTCTTATGACAGCTTCCAGCTCTATGGCCTTCTCGACCGTAATAAAAGCACAAACTTTTTTCCATACGTTGCTTCTTTTCTTCTGAAGTAAGGGATTTGACATGTACCTCATCAATTTGCATGTCCTCTGTCTCCGATTGTGAATTTAGGCTACTTGCCGATATAATTGCATGGTGACGACTTATATATTGTCTGGAGCATTCATCTTGGCGACGTTGAAATAGGTAGTTATCGCACTTCACAACTTGGCTAATGGCTTTGTTGAGCATTCGTGGATCAGGAAGAGATAACAACAAATCCTTTAGATCGTCCCTTAGACCCCAATAGAATTGACTCATCAATGCTTCTTCATCCCAGTTGATGTCGCATGCTAATTGCATCGATGCAAGGGGGGAATGACACGAGCCCGCACACTTTCATGTCCTTCTGTTGTAGTCATTGGCCTTGCTTTTCGAGCCCGATCTACGCAAATGCCTCAAGTCTCAAAGTTGTTCAAAATTGGTGATCCTTTTTCAAACCATGATAGAGCTTGTCCCGTAACCAACGTTCCAACCAATCCAATGCATGATTCCTGCGTCGAATAACATTCGGGTTGTAGAGCTGTTATTAAATTGATTTAATTGACGAAACCTTGAAACTTGGAGTATGTGCCATCAAACTTGTCTAGAAGGCGAATTCGAGGTTTTTTTTGTTGTGGAAGCAATGGTTCTCATTGAACCACAGGTAAAGCTATTTCTTCTTGTGTTGAAGCTTGAGGCTGATGAAGCCCAGATTGTGCTATTTTGGATGCTACATCATTATGAAGTCTTACAAAGACTCCTTCCATCATTGTAGTTCACTGTGATAATATAGCAAGAGCATTCATAATGGCGTATATCTTGGACTCTAAACTTTCACTCATATTAATGTCTTGACCTCCAACCATTCTAAGAGAAAAGAAGTAATTGTTTCTACAAGGAGGAAATATTGGTTTAGAAGAGGATACTCCGCAACCTCTAAAACGTCTTAAGATCATCAAGAAGAGGGATAATCTATTCTCTCCAAGAAGAATAAGACTCCAATATTATAACAAAAAAGATATCAGTTTAGAGGAGGGTAATCCGCAACCTCTAAAATACTAGTATACCTTCAAGGGATAATCCACATTCCAACAAGAAGGAATTAGCTCTGATATCTAAGATGAAAGCAGTCTCGACAAACTATCACGGATGTAGAACACGAACAAGAAATCCAAACAAAGAGTTCAAGAAAAACTGATAAGAGCAAGATTATATCAGATGAGTACAAAAACAACACTAGAGAGGTGAGCTAGAGCTCCAAGAGATGTGTTGTCGAGATTGAAGAACTCTTTAGCCTCGACTCCAATATATATTCCTATCTAGGAAGCTTCTCAAACAACTTCCACCAACTAGGAAGTTTCTCAAGCAGCTTCAACCAACTAGGGAGCTTTTCAAGCAACTTCTACTAACTAGGAAGTTTCTCAAGCGACTTCTATCAACTAAAAAGATGTTAGAAGGCTCTGGAAGGTTCTAAAGAATTTTAGAGACCTTTTAGAATATTTTAGAAGGTTTTGATAAGTATGTCCTTGACACTATCACTATCATATGTTATCTAAGTTATTATATCGGATAGGGGAACTCAATTTGTGTCAAGATTTTAGAAAATTCTTTTTTAGATCTTAAAAGTAGACATAAAGTTATCTTCAGCTTTTCATCCTCAAATTAACGGACAAAAAAAGCGCTTGAACCAAGTCTTGGAGTAGTACTTAAGCTATACCATCAACTACCAACAAGATAATTGGACAGCTTTTCTGCCATTGGCAGAATTTGCTTATAATAATACGATACATTCTTCTATGCAACAATCACCTTTCTTTGTTAATTATGGTTACCACCCATGATTTGATGCTTTTGACTTTTCAAAAGTTGATAATTCAGCAGCAAAAGATTTGGCAAATCATTTATTAGAGCTACATGTAATAATGAAGGTGCAATTAAAAGAAGCTGAAGAATGACAAAAAAAAAATACAAATGCATATTGCAAGGAACAACCACAATTCAATATAAGAGACAAGGTATGATTACTTTGTCGTAATATCAAGACTACTAGTCCTTGTGATAAGTTACACTATTGTAGACTTAGACCTTTTCCTATTTTTGAACAAATTAATCTAATTGCATATCGATTGCACCTACCAGAGTCCATGAAGATCCATCCTGTATTCCACGTGCCACTACTCAAGCCATATAAGACAATGGATATACAAAAAAGAAGACAAATGCCACTACCTCCTATAGAAGTGGACAACAATGAAGAATTCAAGGTTTAAGAGATTTTAGATTCAACGCGGTGTCAAAATCGACTAGAATATCTTATACATTAGCGCAGATACAATAGTAGTGAACGCATATGGGAGCCATCTAAGAATCTAGCAAATGCACTAATAAAAATCAGTGCATTTCATCGATGACATCCGTCAAAGTTAAGATAAAGAATCAAGAAAATCTTTGCTATAAAGCAAAGCAGGTTCTATAGAGACGAGACATTACGACTATCACAACCTTCAAGATGACGGAATAGAGATGAAGACCCTCAAGAATGATATGTCCTTCTTCGGATTGATGGCAAAATATAACGTGTTTGGTATCACGTCCTTGGAAGAGACTCTCGATATTTGGTAATACTTTTAGAGGTAGGAACTACTTCTGATGGTATTCCTAATATTTTTTTTGAAAGAAGTTATGAAGGCCTCAACAATGATCAAATAACAGGGTGGTCTTCTTGCCCTAATATAGAACATTATCGATGGCTGAAAGGACCTATCAACTACCTTCGAAGGGAACAAAGATCAGAGTATGTGGCAAGCACAATTCAGCGTATCCTAGACTTCTTCAACATGTAATCACCACTCCTTGTGGAACTCGTCCCTAGAAGGGGGGATAATGTCACGGACATAAGATTTATTTCAATAATTATTTAAGTAATATAAACCAATAGAAGTAGGTAAAATAAGTTGATTTGATAATATCTGATATAATAGCTTTGTAGAAGCTTCATAGACGCGAAATCACCTTTATACATGTCTATAGGTGATTAGTAGGTTAGAAACTTGGTCAACAAGCTAACCACATGGCACACATGTTGGTAGCTTGTGGAACAAGCCAAGTACGTGGCGCTCATGTGGGAAACTTGTCGTGCAAGTTTGACACATGTCTTGTAAATTAGACATGTGTATGAGGTCCTATAGAATACCATCACATAGTTTTTAGTTAGATAGTATTTATAGGAGCAAGAGTGAAGCCTTCTTCACTCTTATCAATTCCTTTTCTGATCCTAGTCTAGTTTCAAGAATCTTCATATTTCTAGCCTTTGGTAATAGCCATTCCAGTTTTCCTTTGAATTTACATACTTTATGATTCTTATTCTATGACTTTTCTTTGATACAGTTTTCATTAGATTATACATCTTTTTTCTAGTTCATGTCCTTGATAATCATACAAATTCTTTAAAAATCTTTTACATTTGAAACTGCTATAAATCTCTTGATATTTATTTCAAAATCTTATTATATCTAAGTTGTCTTACTGCAAGGAAGTTGTGACAAGCTTCAAGAGTATGTAGTCATGTTTCATTTTTTGGAACATATAAGTGTCTTTTGAAATAAAATAGATTATTCTTGAAATCAAACTTAGAAGTATCATGAGACTTAAATGAATTATTTTTAATATCATAAATAAGAAGATCTGAGGACATATTTAATTGGACTTGCTTAAAATAAATTGAATCAATAGTTAATATTGATTTTATTACTTGAAGATGAAATTGCTCGAGCTTGAAGAGGATTTTTTTTTGTTGATCAAAAGTTGAATCTCCTCCTTTTGGTGCAAGATACAAATATTTAAAAAGGGCATCAAATAAATCTTATTCTTTTTTTAATCAATAGGTGATGATAAATTCGAATTTTAACAAAGACATAACTTCAAAGCTTCAAATGATGCTCTTGCTTCTTTATTCTATTTGAATTTGTCCTTATAAGTTAAATATATAAGTAGAATTACACTTTAAAAAAAGTTTTTGATGAAGATTTGATAGTAATTGACAAATTTCAAAAAGTATGATACATTTCTTATTGTTCTTAGAATCTTCTAATCTATATTTATCTTGAATTTTTTAAGATCCATCTTAAGACTATCATTGAAAAGAATGTATCCTAAGAAGTCAATTTGAATAGTGTGAAATATACACTTTTCCATCTTGGCATATAGTCTTGCATCTCTAAGTGTTTGTAGCACATGACAAAGATAAAGTTCATATTTTTTTATATTCTTAGAATAGATCAAAATATTATCTAAATAACAAATAACAAAATCATCAAAAAACTCACAAAAAACGTCATTCATAAGATATTGAAAGGCAGCTAGTGTATTTGTAAGTTCAAAAGATATGACATTATATTCCAAATGCCAATATTTAGTTTGAAATGTACTCTTCTATTCATCACCTTCTTTGATGTATACCAAGTTGTAGGCTCATTGCAAATCTATTTTTGTATAGATCTTTGCTTAATTGAGTGGATCAAAAAGTCCTGAAATCAAAGATAAAGGATACCTATTCTTGATAGTAATCTTATTAAGTCTCTAATAATCTATACACATCCGCAATAATCCTTCTTTTTTCTTTACAAATAAGATAGAAGTTCTTGCTAGAGACTTTAAATAATATATGAAATTCTTAGCCAAATTCTTGTTAATATATTCCTTTAGTATAGTTAACTCATTTTGTAATAAATTTATTGATTGGTCCAAATAATGGTTGAGCTCCTTCTTGAAGATTGATTCAACAATCATAAGATCAATATTTTAGAAAGCACTTTTGGCTATTTTGTATAATTAATGTGACATCTATAGTTGAAATTCTGGTAGTATGTGGATGATTGAGTGTGCTAAGATTGAATAAAAAGTTGTAACAATCTAATAGTGTATTCAGGATTTATTCAATCTTTAGTACAAAGAGGTACTAGAAGTTGGCAGTTTAGGGCTATTTGGAATTTCTGTGATATCTAAAGATCTATTACTTGAATGAAGGTGAAATTTGGTACAATATTAGAAGATTTAAAGAACAAGCTACATACTAATTTTTAGCTGAAGTTAATAATTGAAGAAAGAGAAATTGCTATTGGGATATCTACATCAACCTTTAAGCCAGCAGCCAAGTGACATCAGTGTGGGTTTTGGTTGATTTTTCACAATCTGTAAGTTGGATTGGATTGAAAATTTTTAAACTTATATAAGACTTATATTTGCATTTTTATGCAAATTTTTGCACCAAATAGATACTTAGATTAAAAATTATAGCTTGATAAAGTTCACTAAATAAGGTTAGGATTTGTAAGGAAAAAACTAGTTGCTTGATTGTGACAAGTAACAAAGCAATTGGGATTTATATGCAGATGAAGTTATGAGAAAGAATATTTTTAAGTACTTTGCATTGACTTATACACTCTCATATTGATATTCAACCTTATTTTTCTTATACAAAAAAAAACCTGTTAAGGATTCTTAGGCATTTGTGAATTACATCTTCACCCTCCATCGCTAGGTGCTTGGTACATTCTCAAACAAGATAATATGTAATACAACAATGGTCTCTATTATAGCTAGAAAAACTTGATTTTCAACAAATTATCTTCTTTAGCGACCATACTTCTCATTTTGTAATTGTGTTGCTTTCTTAAATAATATTGAGTAGTGTGTTTAGTTTCTCTACAATATAAGCACAAATCCTCTTGACAGCATCAAGTCTTTTCTTATTTGGTAAGATATTTAAAATATATTGCATGAATTTGCATTGGTTTTAGCTTAATTAAATAAATTTTTAAAAACTTAGAAGTTATTGTTATTAATTGATTTATTCTTTTCCAATCAAATCTATATTTTTGATGCCTTTTAAATAATTAATTGTCACATGCAATGGCTTGATCAATAAATTATTTTAAAGAGTCCACTTTTGGCATTTTTAAAAATAAATCTTTGATATTATCCTTCAATCCATAACAAAATTGATTAATAAAGGCTTTGTCATTTCACTCCATATTGCAAGCAAGGTTTTAGAATTTTATAGCATATATTGTAGCTAATTCCAATCTTTATTCTAAAGATAAGAGCTTGATCTTTACTACCATCTCTCAATCATTTTTTTCAAATATGGTTATAAATACTTTGAGGACTAAATTCAAATCATAAAGAAGTCATAAATCTTTTTCCATCAAAAGTACAAACAAAAAAGAGCACTTCTAGATAGAAGTGCACTTATGAATCCAACTTGAATAAATCCATTAGAGCATTGGAAATGATGCAACCTTAAATATAGTTTGGCTTGTTACAAAAATCTTTAAAATTTTGATTTTTTTCTATCAAACTCCTCAAGCATATTAATTTTTCTCTCTTTAAATTTGTAGAAGCAAGACTTCCTAGATTGATTATAAGGCTGATTTACTTGCTTCCTTCAACTATACAATTTCTTGGCGTAGGCTCTAGACTTCTTCTACAGGTGTAAGAATAGTACTTCTATAATTGGCATTAATGATTTGTAAAATTTCCACCCTAAGAGTGTTGACAAGCTTCTAAAAATCTATAATAGATGTAAATCTATTCTCACTTCTGCTAAGTATAGCATCCATGATCTTTCCTTTCATCTTAAACAACTTAATAATTCCACAATTCAAATTAGAAGAGGATAATTTGTAACCTCTAATATCAAATAAAAATTTCTATAAGGAGAGGTGATTCACTTTCTTTCAGAGAAAAAATCAAGATTAAAAAATAAAAAATATTAGTTTAAAGGTGGATAGTCTGTAACTTTTAAATATAATAATAGAAGTAGATTAATCTATTCACTTCTTAAGTACAAAGTAAGAATAATGAATCTTCACTCTTACCAAACTATCAAGAACATAAATCATAAAAAAATAAAATACCAATATACTCTTATGTTATCCAAAAGAATAAAAAATCACTCAAAGATGGAATAATATTGAAACTAAAATGGATGTTGCTAAAGATAAGAAGACTAGAGATTCTTGAAACAAGATTAAGAACAAAAAAGACATTGATAAGAATGAAAAAGGCTTCATTCTTATCTCTATATATATTATTTATCTAAGAGTTATGTGGTAGCATTCTATAGGATCTCTAACATATGTCCAATTTATAAAACACATAATCATATTATATGTTGTCATGTTGGGAATACACAGGGCACCTGGCTATAGAAGGTGAGGTTGCACTTTATAAATACTCAAGAACCTTTAATAGATTTTATCCATATAAAAAGAATATGATTTAAATTTTAATATAAGGTTTCTTAAGTCAATCCAAAGTGCTTAAAAATACTCTTCTTTATAACTTCAACTATATATAGAATCCAATTATTTTGTTATTTATCACAATTAAATAACTAAGATTTTTTTTTACAAGTTCTAATTTTATTTAGTAAACTTCAATAAGCTATAATTCTTAATTTGATTGTCAACTTAGTATGAAATTATGCACACAAATGTAAATATAAGTCTTTTATATGCTCAAAAAGTTTCACCTCAATCCAACTTATAAATTGTGAAAAATCAACTAAAATCTGCATTGATGTCACTTATCCACCAAGTTGAAAGTTGATGCAGATATCCCAACAGCAATTTGTCCTTTTTCAACCATTAATTTTAGCTAAAAATTTACGTATAGCTTGAATTTTAAGTCTTCTAACTATGTGCCAAATTTCACCTTGATTCAATTAATAGATCTTTAAATATTGCAAAAATTCCAAACAATCCTAAACTGCCAACTATCAAGGATACAAGATAGCGGATTAGCAAAGAAACAAGGAGAAGATTACAAATTAATTTCAAGAATAAAGATAAGGATGGACAAGAACAAGAACTAAATCAAGAATAATAGACTAGATTGATATCAAGAACAAGGCAATACTTAGGATTGCTCCAAGATTTGTGTTGGCAAGACTCAGGTGCTCCATGATCTTGTTTCTTATTTATATTATGAGGTCTATGTCCTATTGGACCTTCTAAGGATATCTTTGAAGATTCTAAAAGCTTAAAGAAGATTTTGAAAGATTCTAAAAAATCTAGAAGAGATTTTAGAAGATTGAAGAAGATTTTAGAAGATTCTTGAAGACTACATAAGATTTTTAGAAGACTAAAGAAGGTCCTAAAAGGTTTTAGAAGATTTTAAAAAGCTATAGAAGGTTCTAGAAGACTACAAAAAGTTTTAAAAAGTGATAATTTAAAATATGTCTGTGACATCACCTTCTCTTCTAGTGACGAGTTTCACGAAGAGCTGAAGCAATTTGATGATCAAATCACATACGTAAGAAATCTAGAATTCATTAGAGCAGAAAAGTAATATATTCTATTTTATGTTCATTGGTTATCGGTTCAACAAGACCCTTGAAATGGCATCGATGACCTTTAGATATAATCTCTATTAAATCAATGTCCCATCCAAGAATTTGCTCTTTGTTGCAACCTTCAAAACATCCCTTGAACATAATTTTTGATCTACCTAGAGTCACCCTTTCAACTTCAAGGATTATTATCAAAGCTCAAGCATTTGAATCGAGATTTTTGTGATGAGACTGTATCTCCAAAGATTCCAAACATGGCTTTATTTGACATTGAAATACTCGTTCTTTGTATTATCCACGTTCTTCAAACCCAATAGATTTTGAAAGTTGCAATGGTTTTCCAGTCGCTTGTATGGCAGAAGAATCTTCTGACTCTTGTTCCTGCAATTCCTTTGAAATACAAAGATTTGATATAATAACTTATAAGCTTCTAGCAAGATCTATTCTATCTTAGAAAAAATACAAGTGCAGGTCTTGGCTTGGCTCTCCCTTTTTTATATTGGTCTTTTGTTGTTGATAGAAAGCGTCATTTAGAAGCTAAGAAATATTGTTGTTTACAAAATCTTCAATGACAATTTAATCTAGGTTTTTCAAGATATCGCTGATGGAATTTGATAACCTTTTTAGATGCATTCTTAAGATTATTCGAGTGTTCCCATATTCTTTTGCTAATTCTATAACCCTTCTAATGGATAAAATATTTTAATTATCAATGTCTTATATACAAATCAAATATTTCATCTACTTTGTATTCAAGCTCTTAATTGATTTTAATTAGAGTTGGTGGTGGAATAATTCTTTTAATAATATTTGATTTATAATAGATTTTTAAAAGTAAGATATAAAAGATTGGATGAATGTACATGCTATTTGGTAGTTCAAGATGAAAATTTATTAGATTTTCTTGGTGTAGAATTGTAAAAGATTCAAATCTTTGATAGTCTAATTTTTGTAACGATTGATTCGTTTGTATATTTTGCTAAAGTACCTAGATACAATCTCATACTTTGAATTTTGATTGGTTCTTCCAATGAAATTCTACATAGTCTTTATATTGGTCTTAAGCCATTTGTAGTTGGAATTTTAGTTCTTTATAGATGGTTTTTAAGTAGGTAGCTTGACTTTCTATAATAGTGATTCTCTCATCTTCAATTTCAAATGGATCTGTTCTAAGGTGGTATCCATAATTTGAGAAGAATGGAATTTATTTTGTTGAAGAATGTTTGGAGTTATTATATGCAAATTCAGCCAATAATAGAAATTCTATCCAATCATCTTATTAGTAATTTATATTATAATGAAGATATTCTTCCAAGATTTGATTCATTCATTCAATTTGATTGTCAATTTCAAAGATAATAAGTGGATGAAAGATTGATCTTGACCTTCAAAAGTTGAAATAGTCCTCTCCAAAAATTTGATACAAATTGTGGTCCTTAATCCAAATTAATGTCATTTGGAAGGCCATGTATTCAATAAATATTATCAATAAAAAACTTGGCCATATATTCAATAAATATTATCAATAAAAAACTTAGCCATGTATTCGATAAATATTATCAATAAAAAACTTGGCCATTTCTTCTCCAAAAATAATCTTATTGCACAAGATAAAATATGCTATCTTGGTAAGATGGTCTACCCCCACAAAAATTGAGTCTTTTCCATTTGAAATTGGGAGGTCCGTAATGAAATCCATAGATAACAATTGCCATGAGTCCTTAGGAACTGGAAAGGATTGAAGTTCATTGATTGGTATCTTGGGATCTTTATTTAGGCACAGATTTTTTATAATTGGATGAATTCTTTCACCAATTTTTACATTTGAGGCCATCGATAGTTTCTTAATATTAATTCCAAGCTCTAATTGAAGCCAAAATGTCTAGCTACTGGAAGATCATGTTGTGCTTGAAGAATTTGAAGTCTTGTAGGACTTGAAAGAATATATAAGAGATCCTTAAAATATAACAATCCATCTCCAAATTTGAAATTATTGTTTTCTTCCATATATGTAATTTTTAGATATTATTGAATATTCTCTATAAATGGATCTATCTTCATTGCTTTCTAGATTTCTATCTTGAGAGTTGTATCTATATAGGTAGACATCGTCAATGTCTTCAACTGCAAATTAAATAGTTTTAATATGACTGCTTTTTGTTGATCTAATACAATGTCTTTTATTTTTGGTGCAAGATATGATCATCAAGAAAGGGCAATTATTTCCCTTAAAATTTTTTGGACATTATATAATCACAAAATAAAATCAAAATAATGACATGCTCTATTATGCTTGTTGGCAATTCAAAACTTGAGCACTCATAAAATATTTGAAGTTTTTGTGGTCGATATATATTATAATCTTGTGTTGAGCTCCTTCCAATAAATAGTGCCACTCTTCAAAAGCATCAACAATTGCTAATAGTTATTTGTCGTGGATCTTGTAATTAATCTTTGCAGCTAAATTTTTTTTAAAGTAAAATGCTATTGGATATAATTGACTATCATCACCAGTTTGAGAGAGTATAAATCCAAGTACAAAAATCTGAGGCATCTATTTCAAAAATGAACGATTTTGTTGGATTTGCATGGACAAATATAGGGACTGAAGTGAAAGATTCTTTTAACTTCTTGAATACTTCTTCAGCCTTATCATCTCAAATAAATTTATTCTTGCTTATGAATTGCCTTAATGGAGCAGCAATCTTAGAATAATCTTTGATAAAGATTTTTTAAATCCTAATTATTCCAATAATCCTAAAATTAATAGTAATAGATAGAAATTTTTTATAATTATCTTGTTTAGACCTTGATAGTTAACATTCATACATAAAGAATTATCATTTTTCTTCACAAATAAGATAGGAGCTCCCGCAGGTAATTTTGAATGTCTAATAAAATTCTTGGCTAGATTTTCATCAATATATTCTAGCAAGGCTGTAAATTCTATTTGTAACAGATTATAAATTGGATAAAATGGAAGTTGAGCTCCATCTTGTAATTTGATTGCACAATCATAAGAACAATGTTCTAGTAATATGTCTACTTTTTTCTTTTCAAATACATCTTCAAGGTCGCAATATTGACTAGGAATATCCTACTTTAATTATTCCATTGGATCTTTCATTAGGATAGCATACAATGCAAATGCAGCCCCATTCTTTGCTACCTGCATTAATGCATTAGTTCTAAGGAATAGAGCAATACATCGTTTTTTCTTTTAATGTTTGGATCTTGTAAAAATCTTTTGCAAACTCCAATCAATATTAGGATTGTGTAGCTCAGACTAAAGGAGTCCAATGACAATAGAATTTATTAGACATTGAATAATATTGAAAATAATTTGTGATACTTGATCTCCTAATATCACTTCCAATGGTTGGATTTCTTTGATAACATTTCCTGATGCAAGATTTTGTCCATCAATGATCTCAACAGGTCTAAGATGAATCTTCTTTATAAGTACTAGATTATGCTTGGTTGCAAAATCCTTATCTATAAAACATGCTAAGGCTTCATTATCTAAAAAGATTTTAATAAAAATTTCTTATTTTAGAATTCTTATATATAAAAAAAATATAAAATAAGATATTGGATCCAGAGGTAGGAAGAGACCTTTTTTTGGTGCTTTAGATTTGAGAGTGTTCAATTGCAAGGTCTTTACTGTGGCTCGACATCTTTATTTTCAGATCTTTTCAATTCAGATGTTATATCTTGTACCTTGAATTCTCTATACTTGTTTGGATAGTATGCTGCTGTGAGCCAAAAAAACTCACCACAAGATTTTTTTATATTTTTTATTTGATTGAATTAGAAAAAATTAGTGTTTTTAGAATTTTTTTGGATTTTTTTTATTGTTAGCATTTGTAGTACTACCATCTAAGTGTCTTCCAAACAAGACACCATTAGTATTATAGATGGATAAAAAAGATAAAAGAATTGAGATAAAAATATGAGATTAAAGATAATAATAAAAAATAAAAGATAAAAGAATTGAGATAAAAGTATGAAGTTAAAGATAAATAATAAAAAATAAAAGATAAAAGATAAAAGATAAAAATGACAAGTAAAAGATAAAAGATAAAAGATAAATAATAAAAAATAAAAGATAAAAGTAAAAATGACAAGTAAAAGATAAAAGATAAAAGATAAATAATAAAAAATAAGAAATAAAAGATAAAAGTAAAAATAACAAGTAAAAGATAAAATATAAAAAATAAATAATAAAAATTAAAATATAAAATATTAAAATAAAAATAATATATAAAAGATAAAAGATAAAAAATAAATAAAATAAAATAAAATATAAAAGATTAAAATAAAAATCACAAGTAAAAAGATAAAAGATAAAAGATGAAAGATGAATATAAAAGTAAAAATATAGAAAAGTAAAAGTTAAAAATATAAACTTAATTGATAGTAAAAATGAACTAGAGAAGAAAAAATTACAATAGAAAACTTCCAAGTAAAAGTAAAAAATGAAGGAATAGGATAATGAAGAGAAATTAGCTTAAGAAGTATTTAATAATAAGTATTAAGATTATTCAATAAGATGCTAGAAGGAAATTATAAAAAATTGTACAAAAAATGAAAACCTAATCGAGTGATGCTTCTAATCTAAAGAATCAACTCCCCTTCACTAAAACAGCTGTTGTTGTCTTGTCCTTAATTGGATTCAAGCGTACTTAGATCTCTTAAAAATTTAACTTTAAGTTCTATTACCACTTAAAATTTCAGCTTCAAACTCACTCTGGTTTAAAAGATGTTGCTCTTCAAAGTTAGTACTTTGAATTTGTCCATCAATAGACCCCCCTTCACTAAAACGGCTGCTACTACCTTGTCCTTGGTTGCCTATGAACAAGCTTTAGTTTTTTCAAAAACCAAACTTTAGAATGCTTCTTCTCTAATAAATTTTACTTTCAATCTCTTCTTAAAACTTTAGGTCTCGTCCTCCAAAATCACTACTCCAAATCAAAGGGGTAGCAGACACCCTACTACTAAAATGGCCGCCACTGCCTTGTCTATAATCCAAATGGCCCATGCAATATGTCATTAAAAAGCAAAAAAAAAGTCCTTCAATCTTTTAAGAATTCAAGTCCTAATTCTACTCTTATTAAAATTTATATGCAAATAAAACATACTCCGACTTAGGAAGAAGAATCTATACTTCAAGAAAAAAATTTGTAAGGGCTTCACCACCAAAAGATGAGAGAGAGAAGAAATGTCTACCTAAGCCCTTTTTAGCCAAGAACAAGGCAGCCTAGGGGTGGCGGCCACATCTCCACCCTTAAACTACAAATTCCTAATCAAGATCAAGGGCCTAAAATGATCCTAAGCCTAAGTCCAATTTTTAGGCTGGATTTGCCTGTAACTAAGAATAAAATATTTTTTTAGCAAAACTAATACCACCAATGTGTTTAAAATATAATTTTATCCTAAGATTGATTACTTATATGTCCAAATCTAAGTTTCAAAAGCATAGTTTTAATCAATTTACTAATTATAATTTTTGACTATTGTTATTTTATTAAAATACTTCAAGAAACTTTTACTACTATCTTCTAATTTGAACTTAGATGAATAATAATAATCTAAATATAATCATAGTATTTTCTTCAACTAGATGCATTTTAGTATGGTGATTAAAATCACCAATTGCTAAACAATTTTGACTCATAACATTTAGAGGCTGGTAATTTTCAAAAATTATCAAAATTTATAGAATTCTAAATTTTAGAATTCTATTATTTTTTAATAATAGATTAATCTAGTATAACTGATTTTAGTCCTAAATAGTCATTCTATTACTAAGTTAAGATAATTTTTTATCCAATTTTCTACTAATACATCGAGCTTATTTTTTAGAATAATAAGAACATCTATTTGGCAAAAATAATCCATTTTATAAGGATTTTAGCCATCAATAAATACTAGTTAGTCTAAATTTATCATAACTATTGGTTTTTGATTAATTTTGGAATAAAAATAAAGAACTAAATTATTTTGATGGTTCACAACTGCCTTGTGATTGAATCTTCCACAATATAGATATAGATTTTCTTATCAACGTCTAGTCTTTTTTATTAGTATTAATGGCTTGAATTGAGTTGCATCAATCTCCATAGGTTCAGGATATGTTAATAGCTTCTCTGATACTCTAAAAGATATAGCAGACATTCTTTGATAGGTATTACTGAAAAGTGATCGCTTTTCTTGTCGTAATTCAAATAGGCGATTGTCACAAGTAATGGCTTGAGCTATGAGTTCCTCTAAGCTTTCAACTCTTGGCATTGTGATCAATAAATTCTTTATATCATCTTTTAGGTCATAACAAAATCGAGTCATAAAAGTCTTATCATTCCAATTGAGATCACAAGTAAGTTGTTAAAATTTTGTGGCATAAATTGTTGTTGAACATTATCCTTGTCATAGATTTTGAATCTTCCTTTTTACCACCCTCTCTCAATCACTGTCTCTAAATATAACAGTAAATCTTTTCATATAAGCCTTCAAATTATATAAGATTGGAGAATTTTTTTTCACTTAAGAATGCAAACCATTATTATCTTATATAAAATCCAAAACACCAATACAAACCTTGACTTTGAACAATGATTGCAAAGCCATCCAAAATCCTATGGCAACAAGCTTAATGCCCTTGGAACAAGCTTCAAGCTAACTATCCAGCTTAAAAACTTGATCTGAAAAAACCCCCGTACTTTGCCCTAGACAGCCGTTTTTGAGGCTAGAGGTCTGATTTCAATCCTATCCTACAAACGGCCAACCCCCAGGTATCAATTTAACCTATCCTAGGGATTTTATAGCCTGATCCTACCCTCAATTTAATCCTAGTATCAATCATGTTAATAATTTATCCTTTTTATATATATTTTTACCATTTTATGGCCTTTTAAAAGTAGTAAAAGAATTACTACAACTTAGAAGGTAAAATTACTAACTAATTCTTATCTATTAGCTATTAAGTGAAGAAAATAAACTAAGAGGCTTTCATAAAAACCTTGTTAAAATATGTTGAATTCTTTTTAAACTAAGATAATAGAGTATTAATTAAAAAATCATTTTTAGTCATAATTTTACTATATAATTGTGTCATAATACGACAACGGAACTACAGTTGTTGATGGTACAGCCTGTAATGGAACAGCATTCACTATTCTCTTCGGATTAATACTAAGATTTGCGCCGTAATCAATTGTTCTTGGGTAACTGCCCACTGTTTCATTCCAAGTTGGTATTTGATACCCTTCTTGAGATAGAATCATCGTGGCTCCTATGGTTAAGAATTGGTCATAATGACATTCTTCTTATACCTTAGCTCGGTCAAGAGAGGCAGCCACAGTCGCAAGTTGGGCCTCCTTTACAAACATCTTCAATTCTGGTAGATATAGTCTGTTAACCAATATAGATATAACAAATGAATCTGGCATTTGATTATTTGACTATTTACGAAGGATATCTGCTACTCGGCCATAATATGACTGCACCGCTGCTCTTGATACCATTCTATAATTCATTAATCTTTTCCTAAGATGTTCTTTAAATCCTATTAGTCGAAAATGAATCAAAAATGTATTTTTCAATGCCTTCTACTTAAGAAATTGTCCCACAGGTTGGCGATTATATCATTTAAATATCGTATCTTTCAAGGTCATTGGCAACCATCTTAACCAAATATCTTCAGTTCTAGCATTATTGGCTCTATATATAGTCAGGAATTGAGACAAATGTTGATCTGGGTCTGCTCCTCGTAAATCTCTAAAAGTAAGTAATGGAGCTACGCTAGTTGTGCAATCACCCACTATAACCATTTGGACTACAATTCAAACTGCTGGACCCCCCGCCGCCATTAAAGGAGACAATGTTCCACTCAATTCCTTATTAAAATAAATGTTGCCTCTTCCAATTATCTTTTGTGGACTTCCAAGCCTCTATAATTTACTATTATTATCTACAAATTAATATAATATTATTGATTTAAATTGAGTTGAAAATAACAAATTTTGAAACATATTAAATTGGCCCTTACTGGCAAGCAATACATGCCATTTTGAAGAATTAGTCTTGCTAGAATGTCACGGACACAAATTATAGACTTGAAGTCTAAACAAGAAGTTCAAGAAAAATTGGCAAGAACTAGATTAATCAGATGAGTACAAAAACAATACCAGAGAGGTGAACTAGAGCTCCAAGAGATGTGTTGTCGAGACTGAAGAACTCTTCAGCCTCGACTCTAATATATACTCCTACTTAAGAAGCTTCTCAAGCAGCTTCCTCCAACTAGGGAGCTTCTCAAGCAACTTCTACTAACTAAGAAGATATTAGAAGGCTCTGGAAGGTTCTAGAGAGTTCTAAAAAACTTCTAAAATATTCTAGAAGGTTCTAACAAATATGTCCTTGACACTAAGAAGATATTAGAAGACTCTGGAAGGTTCTAGAGAATTCTAGGAAACTTCTAGAATATTCTAGAAGATTCTAACAAGTATGTCTTTGACATCACCTCCTCCTCTAGCTTTGAGGTCTCCGAGAAGCCATTTGAGATGTATACTCACAAACGTAGGAAATCAAAAATTTGTTGCATAGTCTCTGTAATATACTCCAGCTATCATTCACGAGGCAGATGATTCATGGGTCCTTGTAGCCACCGATAATGACTAATACCTTTTACTTGAAACCATGCTTAAACTTCTGTATCTTCATTGTGGAAACGACCTGAAAATATCGCTTTGCCACTACTTGCATGAGCTGGTTCAACTTCAAAGACAATTACAAGTGACTTACTGCTTGGTATTCTTTGACATCTTCTTGGCTCTTCTAATTCTTCGTCTCAAGGTTGACGTCGTGAGCAACTCGATTGAAATGGTACCACTAGTATAGTATCTACATTCTCACTAGCTATATCTAAATACACCTTGATATTAGATATCCTGGTACTATCACGGACATAGAATACAAAGAGGAAATCTAAACAAAAATTTTAAAGAGAACTGGCAAGAACTAGATTGATCAGATGAGTACAAGAGCAACACCAGAGAGGTGAGGTAGAGCTCCAAGAGATGTGTTGTCGAGACTGAAGAATTCTTTAGCCTCGACTCCTATATATACTTCTAAATAAGAAACTTCTTGAGCGACTTCTAACAACTTAAGAAGCTTCTCAAGCAGCTTCTATGAATTAGGAGGCTTCTCAAGCAACTTCTACTAGCTAGGAAGCTTCTCAAGCAACTTCCACTAACTAGAAAGCTTCTCAAGAAACTTCCACTAACTGCTAATGGAAACTTCTAGAAGGTTCCAGGGACTTGCTTCTAGAATATTCTAATTTCTAGAAGGTTCTAAGATTATGTCCCTAACATCACTCCCTCCTTTAGCTTCGAGGTCTCTGAGAAGCAATGTTGTTGTCAATCAATACCAATGCAAAAAAATGAAGATCTATCGCATAACGTCTGCTATAAATTCCAATTGTCTTTCATGAGGCAAGTGGTTCATCGGTCCTTGAAGCCAATGGTAGTGGCCTACGCCCTCAACTTCCGACCAAGCATGAACTTCCGTGTCCTCATTGTAAAATTGTCCTGCAAACACACCTTCTGGCTGACCATTGTAAGCAGGCTCGACTTCAAATACAATCACTAGCGATCGATTACTTGGTATCTTCCGTCGTCGTCATGGTGCAGGTGGTTCTTCATCTCGAGGTTGCTTTCGTGAGCTAGTAAGTTGAGATGATATGATTGGCATGGTATCTATCTCTTGGCTATCCAGGTCGAAAGACCAAACTATGGCTATCAGAAAAGATCTACTCTATCTTGGAGAAAATAACTACATCAACTATGAATTTTGGTAGTGTTCTCCCCTCTTTTTATATTACTAGATGAGCAAGCTTCAGAAAGAAGTTATCCTCGAACCGGCTTAGGTTTCTGAGGATATTGTTGATAAAACTCTTGTACCTTTTGCGGCGCATTGGCGAGATTTTCGGCTGGCTCCCATGTTCGCTCATTGATATCGTAGCTTCTCCAATGTACAAAATACTCCAATTTTCTCCATTTACGCCGCGAATCTAGCACCTTTTCTACCTTGTATTCCTCGTGGTTCTCGATTTTGATACTAGGTGGCGAACTTTGTACTCTTCTAGGAAAAGACGATTCTCGATAAATCTCCAATAAGGAAACATGAAAAACTAGATGTACCTTCATAGCAGCTGGTAACTCCAGACAGTACGCCACTGGATTGATTTGCTTCAAGATGACAAATGGTCCCAACCTCCGGTAGTCCAACTTATCACACGGCCGCTTGGTCTTGATATTCCGTCAAAGTAGCCATACCTTATCTCCAGTTTTGAAAATAGGTGCTTGATTTCGAAGTTTATCTGCGGATGTCTTATAAGACTCTTGAGCAGACTGCAATTGCACCTTTAACATAGTTTGAATCTTTGATAGTTGCTTTACAAATCCTGCAGCTGCTGGGTTGTTATTCGTTGACAGACTTAACAAATCAAGCTTCGGATGGTACCCATAGTTAGAAAAGAATGGTGTTTGTTGAATTGACGTGTGCAAGGTGTTGTTATATGCAAACTCGGCTAAGAATAGATATATGGCCCAATCATCTTGCTGATAGTTGATGCTGTATCTTAGATATTGTTTCAAAATTTGATTCACCCATTCTGTTTGGCCGTTAGTTTGAGGATGGAAAGCTGAAGAAAGCTTGATATCCACCTTCAATATTTCAAAAAGAGATCTCCAAAACTTTGATACGAACTGAGTTCCTCGATCCGACACGATATCATCTAGTAGGCCATGATATCGATACACATTGTCAAGAAAGAGCCTTGCTGTATCTTCACTTGACGATGTCTTCTTGCAAGGGACAAAGTGCGCCATCTTTGTAAGTCGATCTACCACAACAAAAATGCTGTCGAAATAATTCGATGGTAGCAGGTCTGTAATAAAATCCATGGAAACTGAAGACCATGATCGCCATGGAATTGGCAATGGCTGTAAAAGTCCGTAAGGGCGATGCCGAGGATTTTTAGATCTTGAACAGATGTCGTAAGTGAGGACAAAATCTTTCACATCCTTCCACATTTGGGGCCACCAGAAATCTCAAGAAATAAGTTCCAAGGTCTTGTTGAATCCAAAATGTCCCGCAGTTGGAAAATCGTGACGAGATTGAAGAACTTGGAGCCGTACTGGTCCTTTCAGAATATACAACCGCTCCTTGAAGTATAAAAGATCTCCCTCCACTTTGAACTTGTCATTATTGGCACGTTGCTTGATATCAACTGCTATTGAATCTTCAATGGTCGCGATACGTACCTGATTGAGGAAGTCAGCATCAATTGATACAATGGCAGCGTGAAGCCGGAATTGCTCTGGCTTCAATAGCATCGTATATTGTTGGTCGAATGCTGCCTCTCCAGCCTTTGGTGCAAGATACGATCTCCTCGATAATGCGTCAGATAGTCCTTGTTGCTTTCCAGGTCGATAAGTGATAACAAAGTCGAATCTGGATAGCAACATATTTCACTGAGCTTGACACTGATTCAAAATTTGAGCTGACATGAAATATTCCAAATTCTTGTGATCCGTGTATATGGTTACCGGATGTGCCGCTCTTTCGAGAAAGTGACGCCACTCTTGGAAAGAATCCATTATAGCAAGAAGCTCCTTATCCTGGATTTCATAGTTGATCTCAATAGCAGAGAACTTTCGAGAATAGAATGCAATTGGATGGAGCTTTTCATCAACATCCATCTGTGAAAGTACGGCTCCCAAAGTAAAATCCGAAGCATCGGTTTCCAAATAGAAGGCCTTTGTAAAATCCGGGTGGACCAAGATCAAAGCCGTTGTAAACGCCATCTTAAGATCTTGAAATGCTTTCTCTACTAGGAGTCCCCATTCGAGCTTGTCCTTACACGTCAACCGAGTGAGTGGAGCAGCAACTTGGGAATAATTCTTAATAAAAATTTGATAGAAGTTAGCAAAACCAAGAAAACATTGTACGTCTCTAACCGTCTTCGGAACCTCCCACGACACAATTGCTTCTACTTTCTTGGGATCCATTTTCAAGCCTTCTGTAGTTGCGATGAATCCCAAAAACTCCATCTCAGTTTGGTGAAATAAGCACTTCTCCAACTTGGCGTAGAGTCCTCGCTCACGTAGTTTTTCAAGGACGAGACGAACATGCTTTTCATGCTCTTTTTTGTTCTTAGAAAATATCAGAATATCATCTAGATAGATGACAACAAAATCGTCAAGATGCTCCCGGAAGATGTCATTCATCATGTGTTGAAAAACTGCCGGAGCATTGGTAAGACCAAAAGGCATGACATTATACTCGAAATGGCCATACCTTGTACGGAAAGCTGTCTTCCATTCGTCTCCTTTTTTAATTCGTACAAGATTGTAGGCTCCTCTTAGATCAATTTTTGTAAAGATCCTTGCCCATCCAAGTTGTTCAAGAAGACCAGATATCAAGGGTAATGGATAATGATTCTTCTTTGTTACCTTGTTGAGACCTCGATAGTCCACGCACATCCATAGTGAGCCATCCTTCTTTTTTACAAATAAGATTGGTACTTCAGCTGGTGACTTCAAATGGCGAATGAAGTTCTTGGCTAGATTCTCATCAATGTACTTCCGCAATTCTGCCAACTCCGTCTGCAACAAATTGTAGATTGGGCCAAAAGAGGGTCGTGCTCCTTCTTGCAAGTCTATGGCACAATCATATGGTCGGTGCTCTGATAGCATATCAGCATTCTTCTTTTGAAACACATCTTGAAAATCTTTATATTGCTCCAGTATACTTGTTGTCAAAATCTTCTCTTCGCTGGTTGGAGTCGCATAAATGACAAATGGTGTACCTTCCTTGGACGATCTTACAAATGATCTTGCTCTAATAAATAAAGATTTTTTGATTTGGGGTCTTCTAACTGGTTTACTCTCGGAACGTTCTATTAGAAATGTTATCTTTTGTAACCTCCAATCTATGATTGGATTATACTTTTCCAACCAGGAAAGACCAAGAATAATAGGACTTGATAGAGTCTTTATAATGTTAAAGATAATATAACTACTATGGTCCTTAAATGCTATTTCTATAGGTTCTGATTCATGAGTGACACTACCAAACAATAAAGGTCGTCCATCTATGACTTCTACATAAATAAGTTTAGGTTTCCATACTAGATGGATCTTATGATATTTAGCATATTCTTCATCTAAGAAACAAGCGGATGCTCTTGAATCTAGTAATGCTAAGGTTTTAAGCTTCTGAGGACCAAAAAACAAAGGGATTGTAAAACAAAGGGCAGGTTGGACAGAGAGGGAGGAACTTGATTATTGTTGCAATTTTTGACTATCTAGCCACACGGTTCCTATTGTGGCTGGGCATTTTTGTTTTCTTGAAAAAACATGCCTCTGGTCTTGACAATGCGTCGATTCTGCTTCTTGGGGCAATTTTCAACCCTGTGGCCTTCTTCACCGCAATATAAGCATAGTCCTTCCTCCATGCGCCGCTTCTTCTCTTCTGGAGTGAGAGATTTGACACGTACCGCATCAATTTGCATGTCGTCCGTCTCGGAATGTGAATTCAAACTGCTTGCTAACATGGTTAAGGCGTGACGAGTCACATGTTGTCTTGAGCATTGCTCTTGGCAACGCTGAAATAGGCGGTTGTCATACTTCACAGCTTGGCTAATGGCTTTGTTGAGCGTTTGTGGATCAGGAAGAGATAATAGCAAATCCTTCACATCATCCCTCAAACTCTAATAAAATTGACTCGTCAATGCTTCTTCATCTCAGTTGATGTCACATGCTAATTGTTTGAAGTCTGATGTATAAACTGATGCAGAGCGTGTCCCTTGTTGTAGTGATCAAATCTTTGTTGTAGCCCATCGAGCCTTGTCATGCTCGCCAAATGCTTCCGCAAACGCTTCCAAAAAAGTTTTGAAGTTGTTCAAAATTGATGATCCCTTCTCGAATAAAGGAGCAAACCATGATAGAACCTGCCCCGTAAGTAGGGTTCCAACTAGTCCAACACGTGACTCCTCCGTTGGATAGCGTTCGGGCTGTAAAATTGTTATTAACCTGATTTGATTGATAAAACCTCGAAACTTAGAGCGTGTACCATCGAACTTATCTGGAAGGCTAATTCAAGGCTCCTTTTGTTGTAGAACTAGTGGTTCTTGTCGAATTACAGGCAAAGCTGTTTCTTCTGGTGTAGAAACTTGAGGTTGATGAATTCTAGATTGTGTTACTCCAGATGCTCCATTATTATGAAGTCTTGCAAACACTCCTACAATCTCCACAGTTCTTTGCGATAACATAGCAAGGGCATTCATAATGGCGTCCAACTTGGACTCCGAACTTTCAGTCATACTAATCCCTTGATCTCCATCCATTCTAAAAGAGAGAAATAATTGATTCTACGAAGAAGAAAATATTGGTTTAGAGGAGGATACTCCGCAACCTCTAAAACGTCTAAAATCCTTTAAAAAGAGAGGTAATCCACTCTCTCTAAGAAGAATAAGACTCCAATATTGTAATGGGAGAGATATCAATTTAGAGGAGGGTAATCCGCAACCTCTAAAACACTAGTATACCTTTAAGAAGAGGGGTAATCCACACTCTAACAAGAAGGACTAGCTCTAATATCTAAGATAAGAGCAGTCTCGACAAACTGTCTCGGACACAGAATACGAAGAGGAAATCTAAACAAGAATTTCAAAGAGAACTAGCAAGAATTAGATTGATTAGATGAGCACAAGAGCAACACCAGAGAGGTGAGCTACAGCTCGAAGAGATGTGTTGTCGAGACTGAAGAACTCTTCAGCCTCGACTCCTATATATACTTCTAAATAAGAAACTTCTTGAGCAACTTCTAACAACTTAGGAAGCTTCTCAAGCAGCTTCTATGAATTAGGAGGCTTCTCAAGCAACTTCTACTAGCTAGGAAGCTTCTCAAGCAACTTCCACTAACTAGAAAGCTTCTCAAGAAACTTCCACTAACTGCTAATGGAAACTTCTAGAAGGTTTCAGGGACTTGCTTCTAGAATATTCTAATTTCTAGAAGGTTCTAATACTATGTCCCTAACAGATATTATGAAATACAACAAGTTATGTTTTGATGAGACTTGGATCCTTTTTCTATTCATTTCTCCAGAGAAGGCTTCATCTTCACGCTTCGTTAATGACCAACTTTTGGTTTATTAGGATATCGTCGATGGAATTTCTATACCTTTTGAGATGCATTGATAAGATTTTTGGCTGATTCCCCTGTTCTTTCATTAATATCGTAGCCGCTCCAATGCACAAAGTATTCTAATTTATTCCATCTTCGCCATGAATCTAGTATCCTTTCCACCTCATATTCTTCGTTGTTTTCAATTTCTATACTAGGTGGCGGACATTGCACTCTTCCAGGAAAGGACGATTCTCGATAAGACTCTAACAGAGAAACATGAAAGACAAGGTGTACCTTCATAGCAGTTGGTAAGTCTAAGCGGTACGCTATAGGATTGATCTGCTTCTGGATAACAAATGGTCCCAATCTTTGGTAGTCCAACTTATTACATGGCCGCTTGATCTTGATATTCCGTCAAAGCAGCCATATTTTATCTTCAATCTTGAAATTAGGTGCCTGATTCCGAAATTTATCCGCGGATGCTTTGTAAGACTCTTGGGCAATTTGCAATTGAAGCTTCAATGTGGTTTAAAGCTCCGATAGCTGCTGCACCAATCCTTCAGCTATTGAATTATTATTCGTTGACAAACTCAATAGATCAAGCTTCGGATGGTACCCATAGTGATAAAATGTGCCATCTTTGTAAGTCGATCCACCACAACAAAGATGTTGTCAAATGACTTCGATGGCGGTAGATCTCAGGAAATGAGTTCCAAGGTTTTGTTGAATCCGAAATGTCCCACAGCTGGAAAGTCATGACGAGATTGAAGGACTCGAAGTCGTGCTGGCCCTTTTGAGATATATAGCCGCTATTCAAAGTATAAGAGATCTCCTTCAACCTTAAACTTATCATCATTGATACGCTGCTTAATATCAAGGACTATTGAATCTTCAATGGTCGCAGCACGTACCTGGTTGAAGAAATCAGCATCAATTGGCACCACAGCAACACAAATCCTGAATTACTCTAGCTTTAATAATGTCGTACACTGTTGATCAAGCGCTGCTTCTCCAATCTTCGGCGCAAGATATGATCTTCTTGATAAGGCATCAGATAGTCCTTGCTACTTTCCAGGCCAATAAGTAATAACAAAGTCAAATCTAGATAGCGACATATTCCATCGAGCTTGACGACGGTTTAGAACCCGAGCAGACATGAAATATTCTAGATTCTTGTGATCCGTATATACGGTCATCGGATGCGTAGCTCCTTCGAGGAAGTGACGCCACTCTTGGAAAGAATCCACTATAGCAAGGAGTTCCTTATCATGAATCTCGTAGTTGATCTCAGTCGCAGAAAACTTCCATGAATAGAATGCAACCGGATAAAGCTTATTGTCGATGCCCATCTGTGAAAGTACGGCTCCTAAAGCAAAATCCAAAGCATCGGTTTCCAAATAGAAAGCCTTTGTAAAGTTTGGGTGTACCAAGATTGGAGCCGTAGTAAATGCCGTTTTAAGATTTTGAAATGCTTTTTCTGCTAGAGGTCCCCATTCCAGCTTATCTTTACATGTTAATCGAGTGAGCGGAGCATCAATTTGAGAATAATTTTTGATGAAGATCCGATAGAAGTTAGCAAAGCCGAGAAAACATTGTATGTCTCTAACCGTCTTGGAAACTTTCTAGGACACAATTGCTTCCACCTTCTTGGGATCCATCTTCAAGCCTTCCGTAGTTGCAACAAATTCCAAAAACTCCATCTCAGTTTGATGAAATAAGCACTTCTCCAACTTGGCGTAGAATCCTCGCTCGCGTAATTTTTTGAGTACCAAATAAACGTGCTTCTTATGCTTTTCTTCATTCTCAGAAAATATCAAGATATCATCTAGATAAATGACAACAAAATCGTCTAGATATTCTCAAAAAATATAGTTCATCATATGTTGAAAAACCGTCGGAGCATTGGTAAGACCAAATGGCATGACATTATACTCAAAATGACCATACCTTGTACGAAAAGCTGTCTTCTATTCGTCTCCTTCTTTGATTCGCACAAGGTTGTAAGCTCCCCTTAGATCAATCTTTGTAAAGATCTTTGTATGTCCAAGTTGTTCTAAAAGACTAGAGATCAAAGATAATGGATAGCCATTCTTCTTTGTCACCTTGTTGAGACTCAATATCCACCACAATCCCAGCGGTTTCATCCTTTCACAAATAATGCATTGAATTCCAGCTTGGCTAATTTTGAATGACAAACGTTCTGGCTATATTCGGCCAACGATTTCCGCAACTCAAATAACTCGTCTGGGCGATAGGGTTGTAGATTGGGTCAAAAAGGTGGTCAGTTCTTTCAGTAATTCTATGGGCACAATCCATGGTCGATGTTCCCGCAGCACGCCAAGATTCTTCGACTACGCCTTAAACCAGATTGCCCGGCATTCCTACTGAAATGTGCTTCCACACTCAGTTGATTTCGCGACATGACCAATGGCAGCGCCTTTACCTTGCGATGATCTCATAAACGCCTGCTCCAAACGACAGCGATTTTTTGCTGCCTTCCAGTTTTGTCTCAAAAGAAACGGCCGGAAATGTTATCCTCCGCAACCTCTAATCTATGGATGGATTATATTTTTCCAACCAAGAAAGACCAAGAATAATAGGATTTGACAGGGTGCTAATAATGTTGAAAACAATATTACTACTGTGATTTTTAAACGTCACTTCTATAGGTTTTGATTTATGGGTGACACTACCAAATAATAAAGGTCGCCCATCTATTACTTCTACGTGAACAGGTTTGAATTTTTGTACTAGGAGAATTTTATGACGCTTAGCAAATTCTTGGTCTAAGAAACAAGCAGATGCTCTTGAATCTAATAAGGCTAAGATTTTTAGTTTTTCAGGACCAAAAGACAAAGGAATTGTAAAACAACGGGTAGGTTGAGTAAAAAGAGAGGAACCTAGTTTTGATTTGTCTAGCCGCATGGTTCCTATTGTAGCTGGGCATTCTCGTTTTCTTGAACAAACGCACCTCTATTCTTGATGCTACGTCCATTTTGCTTCTTCGGATAGTTTCCAATTCTATGGCCTTCTCCACCACAATAAAAGCACAAATTTTTCTCCATACGCTGCTTCTTTTCTTCTGGAGTAAGGGATTTGATACGTACCGCATCAATCTGCATGTCCTTTGTCTCCGCTTGAGAATTTAGGCTACTTATCGATATAATTACGCTACAATGACTTGTATATTGTCTGGAGCGTTGGTCTTGGCGACGTTGAAATAGGCGGTTATCACACTTTACAGCTTGGGTAATGGCTTTGTTGAGCGTTCGTGGATCAGGAAGACATAATAACAAATCCTTCACGTCATCCCTTAGACCCCAATAGAATTGGCTCATCAATGCTTCTTCATCCCAATTGATGTCGCATGCCAATTGCCTGAAATCCGATGCATAGACTAATGCAGAGCGAGTCCCTTGTCGTAGTGATCGAATTTTTGTTATAGCCCACCCAGCCTTGTCATGTTCGCCAAATGCTTCTGCAAATGCCTCCAAAAAAGTCTCAAAGTTGTTCAAAATCGGTGATCCTTTTTCAAACAGAGGAGCAAACTACAATAGAGCTTGTCTCGTAACCAAAGTTCCAACCAATCCAACGCGTGATTCCTCCATCGAATAACGTTCGGATTGTAGAGCTGTTATTAAATTGATTTGATTGATGAAACCTCGAAACTTGGAGCGTGTGCCATCAAACTTGTCTGGAAGGCTAATTTGAGGTTTTTTTTGTTGTGGAAGTAATGGTTCTCGTTGAACCACAAGTAAAATTATTTCTTCTTGTGTGAAGCTCGAGGCTGATGAAGCCCAGATTGTGCTATTCCGGATGCTCTATCATTATGAAATCTTGCAAAGACTCCTTCCATCATCGTAGTTCTCTGTAATAACGTAGTAAGAGCATTCATAATGGCGTCCATCTTGGACTCCAAACTTTCACTCATATTAATGTCTTGACCTCCAACCATTCTAAGAGAAAGGAAGTAATTGTTTCTACAAGGAAGAAATATTGGTTTAGAAGAGGGTACTCCGCAACCTCTAAAACGTCTTAAGACCTTCAAGAAGAGGGGTAATCCACTCTGTCCAAGAAGAATAAGACTCCAATATTATGACAAAAAAATATCAGTTTAGAGGAAGGTAATCCGCAACCTCTAAAATACTAGTGTACCTTCAAGAAGAGAGATAATCCACACTCCAACAAGAAAGAACTAACTCTGATATCCAAGGTGAGAGTAATCTTGACAAACTGTCATGGACACAGAATATAGACTCGAAGTCTAAAGAAGAAGTTCAAGAAGAACTAGCAGGAACTGGATTAATATCACGGACATAGAATATAGACTTGAAGTCTAAACAAGAAGTTCAAGAAGAACTGGCAGGAACTGGATTAATCAGATGAGTACAAAAACAACACCAGAGAGGTGAGCTAGAGTTCTAGGAAACTTTTAAAATATTCTAGAAGGTTCTAATAAGTATGTCCTTGATACTAGGAAGATATTAGAAGGCTTTGGAAGGTTCTAGAGAGTTCTAAGAAACTTTTAAAATATTCTAGAAGGTTCTAACAAGTATGTCCTTGACACTAGGAAGATATTAGAAGGCTCTGGAAGGTTTTAGAGAGTTCTAGGAAACTTCTAGAATATTCTAGAAGATTCTAATAAGTATGTCCTTGACATTAGGAAGATATTAGAAGGCTCTGAAAGGTTCTAGAGAGTTCTAGGAAACTTCTAGAATATTCTAGAAGATTCTAACAAGTATGTCCTTGACATAGAATTGGCTGTATCCACTATTGAGAAAGTATCCAATGGAATATCCAATTCTTCTATGCTCCATTCTCTTTTTGTTAATAGGCTCAAGAAATACGCTAAGCTAACCATCGAATTATCTGTGAGTGCTCTTGGTAATTTTCTTAATGGTATATATGTCTGAAATATTAAAGATCTTTTATATTTTGGGTATATTCAGATGTGCCGACAAGCATGCAACTATGATTTAATCCAACTCTGTCAACGCTTCTTTTTTAGCTTCCATTCTTGCTTGTCTCCGCAACAAATTTTTTACTTGCGCTCTCTCATATCTTCCTTTCGACTAACATATTTTTTTCAAAGCAATATTCTCATTTCTATTAATCATAATCTTTTATCATCTATTATTGACATTGCTTTCTATCTCTAATTTAATTATACATTCAGTTTCACTTTCCAACCAAGACTAATTTTGTAACCTCTTCATGTGATATCCTCAATTACATATTTGGCAGTTTATTCCTAATACTCAATATTATTGTCAATCTCCGATAGTGACGCCAAAATGTGGTTTATTGTAAGTTCTATCAATAGATCTTAATTGATGGATTGGTTAAAAATATAGTCTTAAGTCATTTAATTATATAAATACAATGGTTAGAGAGTCTTTTTGATTATTAAAGTATTTATTAGAATTTAGAAGTATTTATAAATATGAAAGTCTTATTAGAAGAAAAGTTACAAAAATAGAGTCTTAGTAAGTCTTCGAGTTAATTATTGAGACCAACGTTTACATTGGCCTTTTAACTACATGTATAATTCATTAAAAACCTATAAATATTACTTAGTAGGTAGAAGAAGCATGAGAAAGAAATCTCATGTCTTTTTAATTATTTTTATAGAAAATAGGATTTTGAGTTGATTTTTATTGATTTTATTATTATAAAAAATTTCCAAGGTAGAATAAAATAATCTTAAATTAATATAATCACCTTAAAAATATTATAGATATTTTTAGAATTTATTTATAATTTATTAAGAATTTTTAGATCAATTTTGAAGACTTTGGTAAAAATAAGTTTTACCACCTTGGGAGCCATTATGAAGAAATGGAACAAGATTTGAAGGCCACAGAAGGTTCTTAGGCTAATAGGGTGTTTTTGAACACCATGGTGAGGTCAAAAATGCAAAATTATTAGTTCTACTAGTATAAAGTAGGAGGACCAGCAGCTAGTATAGTCCTTATAGGAAGAGAGGTGCACAAGTCCCATATGGGTTGTGGCACCTTGGATGTAGGTAGGAGGATAAGACTAAGGCCTCGTGGCCCCTCTAAAACATCCATATACATTACTTGCGAGCCTTGGTGAGATTCAAATCCATGATCTTGTAACAAATTACCTTTGAGGTAAAAATTTCTACTTAACTTTTTCCATTATTTACCTTCTAACTTTGAATTATCATAATTTACTCATAATAACTTAGATTTACATATTTTTTTATATCATTGAAAAGATAAAAAATTATCTACTTAAAAATATAATTTTTATTTTTTACTTTTACTTTTTACTAGGTGAAAATATAATAAACAAATTATAACTAGTTTTGTAGTGTGCAATTACTTAATTGCACATATTTTACTTGTTTTGTGTTGTTCTTTTCCTTCATTGTTGTTTATTGCTTTTTATACTTCACACCAAAATTTATAAGTAACTCTTAATTGAGGCCACCTTATAACTTGGGTTGAGGAGTGAATTTTATCCTCACATTTATCATTTTATTTATTCTATCAATACTGCCTAAAATAAACCTGTAAAGGGAGATTCGAATATAGAAAAAGACTAACCGCATTGAATTAAATTGTTAGGATCACACAACTAACCGCCTTCTAATTATACTAAAACATCCCAATTCTATTACAATGTCTCCCGCATACTAACAATAACTCTGTTAATAAATAAAATATTGCAAGCAATAATCCAACTTAAGTATTCACTGCCTCTTTTCCTCTCCTTACTTATGACAACAATATGTAATATTACAATATCTCAAAAAAATACAACATATAATTATCCCATATTCCAAATATAAGAATATTCTTTAAATCTGTTTCCTCTTCAATATCAGAGAGTAGTTTATAAGTTATCAACTTATCTTTTTCTATTGAGTCTTTCAATTTTTTTTTAATGATGTTGAGGCATCATTCATTCGTAATTCTTGTGAAGCCATCTCACAAACCTTATCTCCTCAAGTTTGTCTCTTGGAAGAGTTTTCTTCTCTTGTGTCATTAGAATCCTATCTTCTCTTTTTTTTTATCAAGGCTTTATGTTGGCTCTTAGTAATATAAGCATGCACTAACAAAACTTCCACAGGATCTTCTTAACCTCTAATTCCATAAATTATTACAATAGTCCTCAATAAAGCTTTTTATGGCATTTTTTTTTATATAGTGTAGAAATGACAAAAGACCAAAGTCCACTTAGTTCAATACTTCCAAAAAAATCTCGTTTGCCATCGTCATCCATCCTAGCACCATAACTTGTAACTTCCATTAGTGCAATTCCATTTGCTACCAAATAATCTTTAACCAATGCTTCCATATCTCCTTTATCAAAATTAATTTAGAAAAAATCACTAGTATCTTTTAATGTTATTTTTTCATATTTTCAAAAAATAATACCTTGTTGTATCATTTCATTGAATTCACCACAATTCTTTTGAGAATGAGAATGATCATCATATGAAATATATTTCTAGACATACTATTGCTTAAAAATAGCTTTTGAATTCAATGTAAAAGTCTTAGGATTATTTAATAACTAATTTAATAACCAAATTAATAATTAATTTTTATAAATAATCTAATAACTAATTTAATAATTAATTTAATAACTAACATACCCGAGGATCAACCGAGTATGAGACAAGGTCAAAATCAGACCTCTAGCCACAAAAACAAGCACCAAGGGCAAAGAATCAAGATATTTGGAGATTGGCAACTAGAATTAGGAAGTTGGCTTCAAGTTGGTTCCAAAAACATTAGGCTTGTTTTCAAAGGATTTGGGAGTATTTAATAATGGTTATTTAAAGTCAAGGTTTGTATGAGGGATTAGATTTTTATGCAATAAAATTAGAACTAGCACTTTTAGCTACTTCATGCAATTATTGTGACATCCATAGTTGAAATTTTGACAGTGTATGGTTGATTATATGTGTTAAAATTGAGTAAAAAATTGTAGCAATCTAACAATGCATTTGGGATTTATTCAATCTTTAGTCCAAAGAAATACCAAAAGTTGGTAATTTAGGATTATTTGGGATTCTTGCAATATCTTAAGATCTATCAGTTGGATCAAGGCAAAATTTGATACAATGTTGGAAGACTTGAAGATTAAATTATATACCAAATTTTAGTTGAAGTTAACAGTTATAAAAGGAGAAATTGCTGCTGGGATTTCTGTCTTAACTTTTAAGTCGGTGGGCAAGTGACATTAGTGCAAGGTTTGGTCAATTTTCTACAATTTGTAAGTTGGATTGGATTGAAACTTTTTAAGCATATAAAATGCTTGTATTTGCATTTTTATACAAAGTTTCACATTAAGTTGATAGTTAGGTTAAAAATTACAGCTTATTAAATTTTATTGATTGAGGTTAAGACTTATATAGAGACTCTTGGTTACTTAATTGTAACAAGTAACAAAGCATTTGGAATTTTTATGTGAATGAAGTTATCACAAAGAATGTTTTTAAATACTTTGTATTGATTCAAGTACTCTTATTATAATATTTTAATCATATCTTTTGTATATGGATAAAAAATTTTAAGGATTCTTGAGTATATGTGAATCACAACTTCACCCTCTACAATCAAGTGCCCGGCACATTTCCAAATAAGACAACACATTATACAATACCGTGTATAATATCTTCAATTCCCACATCTTCTTTCTTTGATGTAGTCATTGAAGATTAGACAATAAGAACTGTTGATCATAAAGTAGGTACTTGAATTTTAGATACTTACACAATTCTTTGAATACCAATCCTATCCTTTTTCTTTTCCCTTTTAGTAAGCAATCCCACCGCATCTTCAACTTCTCTCCATTTTATTATCAACCCTTCATCCTTTTTTTTATCCTCAAGAAGAATTTTTAACCTCTCTTGTAATTTTCTATCAGTTGCTTGAAGAAATAATTCAATCTTGTTGGATCCCAATGTTACATTTTTCACTTTTGATAACCAAAAATATTGCCTCTCAAATTCCCTCAATAATTCAATAGCTTATAATTTCTTATTAAGGTATTTAATTCATTCCAAAAATGATTTTTTATTGATCCAATCAGAGTCTTCTAAAAAATACTCATCTCTCAATGCATGAGAGAATGTTTTCCAAGAACTTCCAAATTGTCTAATAATTTATTTCACATGTTTTTTTATTTCCAATATTGTAGCAAATTCAAATATTAAAATCATATCTTTTTTACAAATTCAATTCAATACTATTTTTTATATATAATATCTTAAATATTTAAAAATATCTCTTCCATCAAAGTGGTCAACCTTTTTAATCATTGCTTGTAATGCTTTGATTATCAAAGCCTTCTTATGATCATTACTATATTGTTGTTATATAAATAATATAAATGCTTGAAATATATTTGTAGTGTTTGGATCCAGATACATATCTTGTCTACCACAAAAAAATTCATTTAAAGCTCCACATAAAGATCCACTTAAAGCTCCACTTGAAGATCCATTTAAAGTTCCACTTGAAAATCCACTTGAAACACCATCCAAAGCTCCATCAAAAATTCCAAATTCAATCTTTTTGCCTTCTTGTGCCATCAATTCTAAATAATCATATATAAAATCCAACACCTTCTATTCTAAATTTTCATATCAAGTTTACCACTTATATTATATTATGTATTATCCTGTTGGAAATACATCGGGCACTTGGCTATGGAAGATAAGGTTGTAGTTTACAAATATTCAAGAATCTTTAATAGATTTTATCCATATAAAAAGAATATGATTTGAATTTCAATATAAGGTTGCTTAAGTCAATCCAAAGTACTTAAAAATACTCTTCTTTATAACTTCAACTACATATAGAATCCAATTGCTTTGTTACTTGTCATAATTAAATAACTAAGATTTTTCTTTACAAGTTCTAATTTTAATTAGTAAACTTTAATAAGCTATAATTCTTAATTTAACTATCAACTTAGTGTGAAATTATGCATACAAATGTAAATATAAGTCTTTTCTATGCTTAAAAAAATTTACTTCAATTTAATTTATAAATTATAGAAAATCAACTAAAATCTGCATTGATATCACTTAGCCACCAAGTTGAAAGTTGATGGAGATATCTTAGCAATAATCTCTTCTTTTCCAACTATTAATTTGAGCTAAAAATTATTGTATTGCTTAAATTTTAAATCTTCTAATTATGTGCCAAATTTCACCTTGATTCAACTAATAGATCTTTAAATATTGTAAAAACCCTAAACAATCCTAAATTACCAACTTTTGGTACCTCCTCGTACTAAAGATCAAATAAATCTTGATTGCATCATTAGATTATTATAAATTTTTATTCAGTCCTAGCACACTCAATTGCCCACATACTATCAAAATTTTAACTATAGATATCACTTTAATTGCACACATTAGTCAAGAGTGTTGGTTTTAATTTTATTACATAAAAATCTAATCCTCAATATAAATTCTAATTTTAGATAATAATTATTAAGTCTTTCTAAATCTAATAGAAATAAGTCTAATGCCTCTAGAATGAGCTTAAAGCTAGCTCTCCAATCCTAATTGTTGATTTCCAAAATGACTTGATACTTAGTCCTTAATAGTCGTTTTAATAGCTCAAGGTTGGATTTTGACCCTGTCCCATATACTGTCAACTCCCAAGTATTAATCCAACTTATCCTAAGGATTTTTAAGCTTGACTCTACCTTCAACTTAATCTTAGTATCAACCATACTAATTATTTATCTCTTCTATCATATTTTTATCAACTTATGGTTTTTTTATAAGTAGTGAAAGAATTTCTACAATCTAGAAGGAAAAATTAATAACTAACTTTTATCTATTAGCTATTAAGATAAGAAAATAATCTAAGAGACTTTCATAAAATCTTTCTTAAATATCTTAAGTTCCTATTGTATTAAGATAATTGAATATTAAATAAAAATCATTGTTACTCATGTTTTTCACCACATAAACATGTTACAATACAACGTGTCAAACTTACAAGACAAGTTTCCTATAAGTGCACCATGTACTTAACTTGTTCTACAAGCTAGCAACATGTGCGATACATAACTAATTTGTTCACCAAGTTTCTAACCTATCAATCACCTATAGACATATATAAAGATGAAACTGCATCTATGAAGCTTCTAAAAAGCTTTTTTATAAGATATTATCAAATTAATCTATTTTTATTTACTTCTATCTATCCACATTAACTAGATAATTATTAGAGTAAATCTTATGTCCGTGACAATAGCTAGAAAATTCATCTCAAGAATTGTCATTTGTAGAATTGTCAAATGAAGCATTTAGATTGTCTCAACATAAACATCTTAATTTTGATGAAGATCCTCTATAAAGACATATTCTTTTTAAAATAGATGACAAGATACAACATGTTTCATACCATGATCTTTGAAGAGACTCCCAATGTTTAATAATATTGTTAGAAATAAATATTATATCTAATAAAATATAAAGTATGTTATTTGAAGATAATTATGAAGGCCTTAATAATAATCAAATAATTGGGTGGTCTTTTTGCCTTAGAATGGAATATTAACAATGATTGAAGGGACCTATCAATCACTTTTGTATAAAATAAGATCAAAATTTGTTACTAATACCAATTAATAGATCTTAGACTTTATCTTTTTTATGAAACAATTTCACAACTCCTTGTAGAATTTATCATGAATTAGACCTTATACATTATCATAATGTACTTATAACAAGTGCATCAAAATTGAATAGGTATATATAAAAACCATAGTATAAAAAAAAGGTTAATAAAGAACTAATTCTAAAACTACAATGTAAACAAAGATAAAATAGAACTAGTTCTAAAATTATAGTATAAATAGGGATAAAATAGAATTAATTCTAAAACTATAGTATGAACAAGGATAAAATAAAACTAATTTTTAAACTACAATATAAACAGGGATAGAATAGAATTAATTCCAAAGCTGTAGTATGAATAGGAATAAAATAGAATTAATTTTAAAACTGTAATATAAATAGAGATAAAAATGGATAGAATCAAATCATAGAATATTCTAAGATATCAATTAGGAAATCTTAGGATTTTAAAGTATCAACCAAAGAATCTTATGATTTCAGGATAACAATCAAGGAATCTTTAAATCTAAGGATATCAATCAAGAAATCTTTAAATTCTAAAATATCAATCAAAGAATCTTAAGATTCTAAGATATCAACCAAAGAATCTTAGGATCCAAGGGTATCAATCAAAAAATCTTAAGATCCCAGGATATCAATCAGGAAATCTTAGGATTCCAAGGTATCAAATAAGAAATCTTAGGATTACAAGGTATCTTAGATTTGGGTGTCAATCGGATATCAGGCAAGTATTAGGTGAATATTTGTATATACCAAGTTTTCTCCGAATATTGGCTAAGTCATCTATTTAAATTCTTTTAGGATTGAAACTAAATACTTTTCCTTTCTAATTTTGTTTTGGATCTTGAATGGATTTATTTTGAGATGAGAGAATCTTCTAGGATATCTTTGAAAGAAGAATTTGAATAAAGAATCTTTGAAAGAATCTTTGAAAGAATCTAAGAATAAACAAAGAATTTTGAATAAGAAATCTTTAAAATAATCTTTAAAAGAATCTTAGAAAAATCAAAAGATTTTAATCAAAGAATCTTTGAAGAATCTTTAAAAAATCAAAGGATTTTAATTAAAGAATCTTTGAGATATCTTAAAAAAATCAAAGGATTTTAATTAGAAAATCTTTGAGGCATCTTAAGAAAATCAAAGGATTTTAATCAAAGAATATTTGAAATATTTTAGAAGAATCAAAGGATTTTGACTACAAAATCTTTGAGGCATCTTAGAAGAATCAAAGAGTTTTGACTAAGAAATCTTTGAGGCATCTTAAGAAAATCAAAGGATTTTGATCAAAGAATCTTTAAAGTATTTTAAAGAAATCAAAGGATTTTAATCAGAGAATCTTTGAGATATCTTAAAAAAATCAAAAGATTTTGACTAAAGAATCTTTGAAGAAATCTTAGGAAAATCAAAGAATTTTTTATCAAAAAATCTTTGAGAGAATAAAAAGGATGATATATATAATATTTTGAAAAAAGTAACAAGGATATAAATTGAGGTATCACCAATTTTTTTTTTCTTTGTTTAATTGGCAGCTAAGATTTCAGCAAATTCTTGAAGAGAATTTTCTATGTTATGACAATTCTTAGTGCTTCCATTGAAAGATTCTTTAAGATTATTAAGTATTAATAAAATGGAAGAAATAAGAGAATCTGGAAATGATGAAGAGATATTGAAGACGCTTTCAAAATATATGGATAAGCAATCTCAAGAGCAATCAAGGATACAACGCATACAAAAGAAAGAGAAAAATATTTTTAAGGCTCTATAATCTATCATCAATCAAGCAAGAAGATTCAAAAAAAGGAACATATTCAAGTATCTCAAAATCTATGTAGGTGAAATAGAAATATATCAAATTCCTATAGAAGGATGTGTTTGAATTTTATACTTTCTTGCATTCATAAAGTCAAAGAAAGAGCCAAGGACTTATATAGAAATGATATAAACTCTTGAGATCAGTATGGAGAAATTTTAAGGGAAGAATTTCTTGAAGAGAATTCAAAGAAGGTGACTAAAAGAACATTCTTGGAATGGATAGAACAACAACCTGGGAAGCAAATGGATCCTAAGGAGTTGCTTGGAGAGTTTGAAAGGAAATTTTTTCAACTTTCTATAGCAGATAGGCAATTGCTCGATGACAGGAAGGTGGAGTTTTTTCTACAAGCAGTTGATGGAAATTTATAAGATAGATTGTATTTACTTCTAGTTAATAGAAGTGGCAAAAGAGTCCTTACTAATCATTGAAAATAAGTTAAGGAGGTTGTGGCAACAATCATGGACTAAAGAAAGATAAAGATTAAAGGAGATATAGTTGTAGAATCAAGAGTGGCTCCTATTTCTATCCCAATAGTTTCAATGATTTTTATTGATCCAGTATTAGTTTCAAAAAAGGATATTTTCAATGAAACTCTTAAAAAACTTGTCAAGGATATGAAGAAATTAAAGATCAAGTTTAATGAATTGGAAAAAAAAAAAAAAAAAAATGAATTCTCCTAAATTTCCAATAGAAACCAAGAAATAGATGAAGAGGTGTATATATTATGACAATGAAGACCATAATATGAAGAGTTTCTCAGCCTATGAAGAGGATTTGAAGAAAGGGGTAATCTTCTTCAAAGAAGGCAAGATAAGACTTACTATAACTGGAGAACCTATTAAATTAAATTTTGGCAAGAGTGGAATGAAGAAACTTGTGCAAGGCCACATTAAAAGTTCTAGTAGTACATCTGTGATTAAAAAAGCAAGTGCATATCCTATTATCATGGAAATAGAAAATGTAGGGATTTCTACAATTCCTAGCAAGAAGGTTATATTTAGGGATATACATGTTATTAGGAAGAAGACTGGATGGAATAATCCAATTGATATTACAAATATTAAAGCTTACTTGAAAATTAATGAAGAGAAAGATGAAATCTAAGAGGTTACGGTTGAGGTTAAAAAAAATAGGATTGCAGAAGAGAGAAGAGAACAAAAGAATCCAATAGCAAGAGCCAAAATCAAAGGTTGATAGATAAAAATCAAGAAAAGTAAACTACCACTCCAATAGAGTCAAGGCTTTCTTTTTCTATTCCAAGTAAGAACATCACATTACCTAAGGAAAAATGGGAGAAGGAAAATGAGAAAGAAGACTCAAGGAAGGATAAGACTAAAAATCCAATATTTAAATTAAAATTGGATATTGAATCTTTTGTTGATATGAAAGATATTCTTGAAGAGAAGATTTTAGATGCCAAAATTGAATTTTTTTTTAACGGAGGTTCTTGGTATAGCCAAAAAAGAATTTCATGAGCTCATCATTGATGTTATTAAAAAAAAGAGGTTTTAGTAGATACAAAAGAAACAGAACAAAAAAAAGAGGTATAAGTATTTGCCTTGTTTGGTGATAGAAAAGAAAGAGTTATATAGAATCTAAGGTATAAAAATTCTTGTATTGGTGAAATGAATGTATTTGAAAATGAGAAAGAACTTAGTGAAAAAAAAAGATTAAGGAATCTAATGCCTCTGATACTTCTATTAATAAGATGCATATAAAAGAGGTTAAAGTAATGGGATGTGGAGTAGAGAAAGCTAGGAGTAAAAGATGTGAGCAAGTAACGGCCTCAATTTGTAAACATGAAAGAACAGGAATTGAAGAGAAGCTTGTATTTTCTCGTACATATTGAATTAGAGCTACTACAGAAGCCAAGATGAGGATTAAAGATTATAAGAAAATCTATGTGGCATTAGTTGATCATGGATCTGAAATCAACATAATGTCTAAAAGTATTTACAAAAAGAGAATGTTGTCTATTGATACCAACCATGGATGGCTAATAAAGGTTGCAAATAATAAGAGGGATCAATTATATGGAACTTTTCTCCTTGTACTACATTTCCAATTCTTATCCTAATGTGGAGGTAGAACAAAACTTCTTTATACAAGAATTTGTTGCCTATCCTATGATTTTAGAATAGCCATATATTACAACTACAAGAATAGAGACTAAGATACTAGATGATATCTCACATTATACAAGGATTAAGAGTTGTGATAGAAAGAGGTCAATACAATTTCTAACTGTAATGACCAATAATGAAAAAAAATAGGGAATAGTTAGAAGAAATTTTTTTAAAAATTGGTGATGATTTTTTGAGCTTTTGAGGAGCATCCTCAAGGATGGGGAGTCCAAGGGTGCATATAAGTCCTCTAATTTTATACTTCTCAATGTACATAGGTTTGAAAATGGATTTTTGGATGATACAAAATTTGGAGTTTTAAAATTTTTAAGAATTAAGAATTTGGATTGTAAATATCAAAGATGTGTGAAGAAAAATCAAAAAAAGTGAAAAAATATGGATTTGATTTCAAGTGATGAATTTGTTTCTAAGATGATTGATGAAGAAGGTTTAGAAGAAGATTTGAATAATATTTTAAAGAGCTTGGAAGGCTTGGTGTTTGGAGAAGGTTTGGATGAACATGAAGGAATATTTATGGATTTACATTCAAAGGAATTATATGAGGCAATTAAAAAATTTACTTCTAGGCTAAAGACAATTAAAGATTATAGAATTGAACTAGAAGCAAGGATTAATATCAAATATAAGACGGTGGCTAAGAAAGTAAAATCGATTGCTATTTAATTACCTCTTGATACTTTAGAACATATTGAAAAAGCAATATGTGAACTAAGTCTTAGGAAACCAGAGAGGATTGGTCACAAGTTTACTTGGAAATCTTTGGATAAGTTGAAGATTGGAGGAAGTGAATTCTAAAAAGAAGAAGAAGGGGTGAAGTTTTTGGAGATGATATCTAAACATGGTAAAGCTTTTGTCCTTATACCAGAAGAAATTGGTTGTGTTGATCCAAGTATAGTTGCATCAATGGTTATTTTTACGATGCCTCATGTATCATGGAATTTAAAGCCGATTCCTATGCTAAGAGCTTTACTTCCAAAGTTAATAGATTTATTATAAAAAAAAGGTGAGAATAGGGATTCTTGAATCTTCTATTGCATCTTATTTCAATTGTTAGTTTACTATACTTAAAAAAATTAGAGCATTAAAGTTTATTCAAGATATGCAACCAACTAATAAAGTTATCATAAGGAACATAAACACTAGGCCAATTGTAAATGAGGTAGCTAAGGTATTTGCAAGCCACTCTATCTATTCTATTGGAAATTTACATTTGGGATATGATCAATTTTAACTAGCTAAAAAAAAATAGGGATATTACAACAATGAAGATTCTATTAGAATTAGTGCATATGTATACTTTATCACAAGGCGCTACTAACTCCGTGACACACATGCAAAGTACCATGAACCAAATTTTAAGAGATTATATTCCAAATAAGATAATTATTTTCTTAGATGATATTTCAATTAAAGATTATAGGATTAAAGACATGGACTCAAAACTAGATGAAGATAGATGCAAGGTATTTGTAAAGAAATACATTAATGATGTTGACCACATATTGACCAGATTTGAAGAAGTAAACTTAACCCTATCTTTTAAAAAAAGTAAATTTTGGAATTAACGAGATAATTGTGATTGAATATTTGTCTGGCTCATATAGAAGAAAATCTAACCTAGAGAAGGTTGATGGAATTTCAAGTGTGAAGCCATATAAGAATACAACTAAAAGAAGAAGATTCTTGGGAGCCTGTGGAATTTATCATATTTGGATACCTCATTTTGGACACATAGCAGAATCTTTATACAAGTTATTGAAAAAGGATAAGAGATTTTCTTGGGAGTAAGGGCAAAATGAAGCCATGAAGGAATTAAAGGTGGTTTTGAAATTACCACCAATATTGAGGCATGTAGATTATCAGTGCGGAAGACCGGTGATTGTGACTATGGATACAAGCCTGATAGCTATTGGATAGAATGTTGGACAAGATGACAATGACATAACAGATTTGCTATCAAGTTTGGAACCAGAGTTTTTAATGAGAGGCAAAGAGCTTATCCTTAGGTTAAAAGAGAACTCTAGGGAGCTTTAATTGCTTTAAAGACAAAAAAAAATTATTTGATTGGGACAGATATAGTTCTAAAAACAGATTGTTTATCTATACTAGATATGATTTCAAATTGTTTGACTCCTAATATTATTGAGATTGATAGTATGTATCAAATCTATGAATCTTATCTTAGTACATATTTTTGAAAAAAAAAACTATGTTGCAGATATATTGTTTAAAGCAAGATATTCCTATGAAAAAGAAATATTTGCTTGCGACAAGGATAAAAGGATTGAAGTGGATTATACATATATAATAGGAATAAAAAATCCTACTGGTGAAATCTTACCTTTCAATATGGATTTGTATAGAAAAAAATTACGGAATATTGGTTTATACTTAAGTACTTTAAAAAAGGGAGAAGGTTGGACTGAAAAATATTTTAAAGACATTAGACATCAAGCTTATGGATATATTTTGAAGAAAGGATTCTTATAGAAGAGGCCCAAAAGAATGGATGGGATTCGTTTGAGGATTATTGATAATGTTGAGACTAAGCATCAAATTTTAAGAGAATTTCATGATATATTATAGACTAGACACAAGTGAATATGGGCTACTTTCACCAAGATTAAAGAAAGATTTTGGTAGAAAGGTATGTATAAAGATGTGGAAGAATTTATAAATTCATATTTAGAATATCAACTGTAATCAAAGATTAGACACAAAGATGGTTTGTGTCCTACTTATCCATCTAGTATACACTTTCAATAGATATTAGACTTGGTTATTATGCCAACTGGCATATGGAATATGAAGTATTTAGTTTTGGCACGTGAATAGTTGTTAAATTATATAGAAGGAAGGATTTTAAGAAGTAAATCCACAAAATTAGTCTATAGATTTATTTTAAAAAATATGATGTGTCATTATGGAAATATTAGAAGAATGAAGGCAGACATGGATGAACTAGATGCAATAAGAGCTCATGAGTTCTTTAAAAGATATAGAGTCCAATTGAAGCTGACTACAACCTACAATGTAGAAGCTAATGCAAAGATTGAGAAAAATCATCCTCCAATTATTTAGGCTTTGGTCAAGGCATGCAAAGATAAAGCTAAACTTTGGCCTAAATTGCTACCATTTGCCTTATGGACAGATAGAACCACACATAACTCTATTGAGAAATTTAAGGATGTAAGGTTATAGAATAAGATCAAGTTTAACAAAATACACAAGTTAAGATCAAATCCTATTCAAAATGGTGATTGGATACTTGTATTTAATAACACATTAGATTATCAATATAGTGCCTTAAGGAAGTTTTTTAAAAGATGGTTTAGATCATATGTAGTGACTGAGGTATTTGATAATGCGATCTATTCTTTGAGAGAATTAAATAGAACACCATTGAGGTCTAGAATTGCTGGAAAATGAATTAAGCTATTCAAGAAAAAGAATGGACAAATTTATATTGAAGATATCCAAGAATTAGAAGCTCAAAAAATTAGATCAAGATCTATTATTAGAGGAAGATTGAAAAGAAGAAGAATTGGAAGCAAGTAAGAATGAAGAAGAATACAGTGGCGTATACAAATGGATGCACAAGTTTAGGGGAGGTGAATGGAGTGATGCACTTATGGCAAGTGCATCAAAATTGAATAGGTATGTATAAAAATCATAGTGCAAAAAAAAGATTAATAAAGAGGTAGTTCTAAAATTACAGTATGAATAAGGATCAAATAAAATTAGTTTTAAAATTATAGTGTGAATAGGATAAAATAGAGATAGTTCTAAAATTATAGTATGAACAAGGATAAAATAGAATTAATTCTAAAATTATAATGTGAATAGGGATAGAATAAAATTAATTCCAAAGTTGTAATGCAAATAGGAATAAAATGAAACTAATTTTAAAACTACAATATAAATAGGAATAAAAATGGATAGGATCAAATCATAGAATATTTTAAGATATCAATCAAAGAATCTTAGGATTCTACTGTATCAATTAGAAAATCTTATAATTCTAAGATAATAACTATAAAATCTTAGAATTTTAAGATATCAATCAAAGAATCTTAGGATCTCAATGTATTAATCAAAGAATCTTAGGATTCTAAGATATCAATCAGAGAATATCAAGTAGGAAATCTTAGGATTATAGAGTATCTTAGATTTGGATGTCAACCGAATATCAAGTTAATATTAGGTGAGTATTTATATATATCGGATATTATCTGAATATTGGCTAAGCTACTTATTTAAACTCTTTTAGGATTAAAAATAAATATTTTTTTCTCTCTAATTTTTATTTGGATCTTGAATGGATTTATTTTGAGACGAGTGAATCTTCAAGGATATCTTCAAAAGAATCTCTGAAAGTATCTTCAAGGAAATCTTAGGATAAACAAAGAATTTTGATTAGAAAATCTTTGAAAGAATCTTTGAGGAATTCTTAGGATATCAAAAGGATTTTAAATAAGAAATCTTTGAAAGAATCTTTGAGATAATCTTAGGATAAACAAAGAATTTTGAGGAGAGAATTTCCAAAGAAATCTTTGAATAAATCTTAAGATAAATAAAGGATTTTGAATAGAAAATATCTAAAAGAATCTTTGAAAGAATCTTAGGATAAATAAAAGATTTTGAATAGAGAATCTCTAAAGAATCTTTAAAAGAATCTTTGAAGAAATCTTAAGATAAACAAAGGATTTTGAATAGAGAATCTCCAAAGAAATCTTTGAAAGAATCTTAAGATAAACAAAAGATTTTGAGTAAGAAATCTTTGAAAGAATCTTTAAAAAAATCTTAGAAAAATCAAAGGATTTGAATCAAAGAATCTTCAAGGTATCTTAAGAAAATCAAAGGATTTTAATTAAAGAATCTTTGAGATATCTTAGAAGAATCAAAAGATTTTGACTAAAAAATCTTTGAGGCATCTTAAAAAAATCAAAGGATTTTAATCATAGAACCTTTGAAGTATCTTAAGAAAATCAAAGAATTTTAATCAAAGAATCTTTGAAGTATCTTAAGAAAATTAAAGAATTTTAATCAAAGAATCTTTGAGATATTTTAAGAGAATCAAAAAGATTTTGATTAAAGAATCTTTGAGGTATCTTAAAAAAATCAAAGGATTTTGATCAAAGAATCTTTAAGATATCTTAAGAGAATCAAAAGATTTTAATCAAAAAATCTTTGAGGCATATTAAGAAAGTCAAAAGATTTTGATCAAAAAATCTTTGAAAGAATCTTAGACAAATCAAAAGATTTTTTATCAAAAAATCCTTAAAAGAATCTTAGGAAAATCAAAGAATCTTTGAGAGAATAAAAGGGGTGATATATAAGATACTTTGAAAAAAATCACAAGATTATAAATTGAGATATCACCAATCCTCTTTTTTTTACTTAATAGGCAGCAAAGATCCCAATGATTTCTTAAAGAGGGCTCTCTCCTTCACAACAATATATTTGTAGGTGATTAGTAGATTGAAAGCTTAACTAACAAATTGGCCACATGTCACATATGTTAGTTATTTGTATTACAAGTTGACCACATGGCATATATATAGGAAACTTATTCTACAAGTTAGACACATGTCTTGCAAGTTAAACATGTGTCATGTGGCCTATAGGACGATGCTACATAGCTTCTTAATTAAATAGTATATATAGAGGCAAGAATGAGGCCTTTTTCACTCTTGTAAACATATTTTTTATTTCTAGTTTAGTTTCAAGAATCTCTAGTCTTTTTGTCTTTGGCAATAGCCATTCTAATTTCTTCTTGAATATACATATTTCTTCATTTCTTTTTGCCATCTCTCTTTGATATATGTCTTGCTTGTTTATTTATATCTTTTCAGTTCTTATCCTTAACATATTGAGAATAATAGTAGTATTTTTACAACAAGATATCAAAAATATATTGTTTTAAAATTAAAAATAAATAAATTATTTTAAAAAAATAATAATTTTTATTATTTATTTTTAAATCAACAAGATTTTATGGCCAAAGAAGAATTTTGTTTAAACTTATAATTATTTTATGTATTTTTTACACATGATTTAAAATCATACTTTGAAAAAAGATTAAAAATATTTTTTATGATTTTTATTAAAATATTAAATAATATTAATATTTATTTAATAATAAAATATAAATTTTAAATTTTAAAGTAATTAATAATTATATTTTATTTAAATATGATATTATATTGATTACAATTATATAAAAATATAGTATTGCAAGTTTAAATAGTAGAAATATTTAAAATTTCTACAAGAATTATATTTTAGTTTATTAAATATTTTATAGTTATCTTATTAATATTATTAAAATAATAAAAACTTTATTTTTTAAAAAAAAGTCTTTCTATTAAAATTTGTGAATTAAATAATTAACCATAGATAATTGGCTTTAAGAATAATACCTACACAATCATTCTATATTAACCTATTAATAATAGTAAAGATTATTATTATTAGAAGTAGTTTTATATTATAATCTTATAAACTGCTTATAGATCTTTGAACTAAATTATATATAATCATGTAGAATTTTTTTTCATTATCTAATAATTAAGTATTTTTTAATATTAAATTATAAAATAGTATCCTTTGTTACTTTAATAGAGATGAGTTTTTACTTGCAAAAAGTATTTCTTTTTTTTTTTTTCTTTTTTTTTTGTCTTCTATTATAATTGATTTATACAAGCATCATCAAGTTGTTAAAACAAACAATGTTGTATTTAATACATATCATATTATAATAAGAATTGATATTGAAGATTATATAAGGATCTTAAAAGATTGATTTCTAAGTCTTTTAGAATTTCAATCTTAGTTACAAAAATAAATGAAATAATGTATATAGATTATTAAAGATAAAAATATATAGCATTTGACATAAATTTTTTTTTATGGTTATTATAATAGAATCATGAAAAATATTATTGATTATAATAGTGATATATTTTAAGATCTAATTATATTAGAAAGTATATGCTTCACATTACTATAAAATATGTGTATAAAAAAAAATAAAGAAATAACATTATTATAAGCTATGAATGTCTAATTACTAAAAGAAATTTGTAGATTATATTATGATTTATAATTTTACAAGAAAAAGATATAAAAAATAAAATTAAATATTTATTTTATATGTACTAATGTTGATCTTAGGAATTTTTAATAAATAAAAATATAATTTTATTTATATATTATTCTCTATTAATATATAATAATAAAATATTTTTATACTATATAAATATAAAAGCTTTAATCAAGAAATTTATTACACATATGTTTAATTTTTATGTTATTAATTTGTACACTAAATTTAATTAAATCCTACTATTGTTATAAATAAAATTTAAAAAAAAACTTAATTTAAAGAATAAATAAATAAATTATTAAATAAATAAATATTTAATATTATAAAAAAATCATATTTAATTCCTAAAAATATATATATTTGAAATAAAATTATTACTATAATATTACATCATGGTAATAATACAACTTCTTCAAGACTAAGAATATAAAATATTACAAAGTGGAAGAAATTGATAAAATTAAATCAAATACATCAAAAATATGTACTTATATTTATTGACCATTTTTTATATATTCAAGCTTTATAATTTATATTTATATTTATACATCTAATATGGAAATAAAAAATATTAAATTGACCAAGATAAATCTTAAATTGACCTAGATAAATCTTAAATTGACCTAGATAAATCTTAAATTGATCCACCTTTGTTCTTATTATCTTGTACCACATCATATTTTCTTCACCAATCCAAAGGTCATCCTTGGATCATAATGAATTTGCCTTCAACGTATACCAAATGGATTCTGAAGTTAGCCTCACATCAAAGTGTTGGAGTCATTCCACTCTATCTCAATATTCAGCTGGAATATCCACAAAGCTCTTCATTGGTAGTCAACATTTGTGAATGAATAAAAGAACTCCAAACATGCAAAATTAAAGGATTGGTGAGGAATATATGATGTGATACATGATAGTAAGAGCAAAGGTGGGTTGATTTAAGATTTACTTGGGTCAATTTAATATTCCCCTAAAAATATGATGTAAGTTTTAAACAAAAAAAACAAACTTTCTATTAAACAAAAGAATTGCATGTGAAAACAAAGACTTGTCAATAATTTGGTTTTATATATATATATATATATATATGTGTGTGTGTGTGTGTGTGTGTTTTCTTTCTTCCTTGTTTGAGTCAAGACTCTACATCCTCAGAGTGCAAAATAAAAACAAAGAGCAAAACAAAAACAAATAAAATTATGTGTACGCTGAGTTGTTTAGTGGTTCTTTGCTATGAGCCTTTCTAGCTATGATGTCGACTTGGAGGTTTTCTATGCAGTTAGAGTCGAAGAGCGTATTACAGACCCAGAACTAACCTTTCAAGTTGAAAATCTTGAATTGTGACTGTTTTGCTGAGGTGTTCTTTCTAGGGGTTCTTCCTGTGAACGTCCGAGATTCTGTAGAGGGTCCATTTCTATCCACAAGAGGTACCCACTGAAAAAATTGGCATGCCGTGGCTCATTTCATCGGTACTGGTTGGACAAACTACCTGCTTCTCGTAATTACACCCACTTTGAGATGTACTTAAGACACTCTAATGAAAAAAATCAGGCATTCTTTACATCTACTGTGGCGCACTGCACATTTTTGACCAACAATAAATCTCAAAGATTGCTAGAAACTTGCGTGCATGCTATCATATGCTCAAAATATCTATGTCGCTCGCAAGATTGGGCATTATAGACTTCAACCCCTCTTTTTGTGTCCTCCAGTTTCAACGAGAACTGAGAAAACAATGGCAAGAACCAAAATACCAATGCATTAACAGCAAATACTAGTATCAATATCCTTAAGAATTCAGGGAAGCTGGTTATCACAATTATTGATGATCTTTGCAGATAAGCAGAATTCAATCGCCTGCAATAAAAGTAAACAGAACAAGGATCATTTACTCCTTGTAGATTTAATCCAATCTAGCTCTAACCGGAAATTTCCAGGTCCTTGAACCGCGCCTTCTGGTCCCCCATCAGCTGCGACAGAAAGTCCCATACCAGTCACACGAGCTGCATTAAGGTCTTGATTGGAATCTATAATCTTTCCTCTCCACGTAGGAAGATACTTGTTGAATGGTATTCTAACGACAGACCACTCCCCCGCAGGAGCAAATACAAAAGCTTGCCAAGTATTCGATGGAGATGCCCCCAGGCCCCCTATCCAGTTTTCAGTTCGAATATTGGATACATAAACCCTACCGTCGCCCTTGAGTCGAAATGCAATGGTATCAAAAGCTTCAAGATCAAGACAGTCATCTTCATGTGATGTTCGCATGCCTGTAAAACCGCTTCGTTTCATGCGTATGTTGGTATCATCATGCATATCCACAGAGAGTGTGCCGGAAAACACACCAGTCTGACCACTTTCTTTGTTCAATTCAAGCGACGCTTTAGACAAGCCCCCATGCTCGTGATCGGCGTAGACCTTCCAGGGGCTCAAATCAGCAACTGAGGCAAACCTGAACCAATCACGTCAAGGTAAGCACGAATAAATCCAGTGGCCAATAATCTTATGCGCATGCTTCGAGGATAAACAGAGTTTGAGGCATTGGAGATTGCATTCAAAAACGATGCATCCAAGGTGAAATACCACCCAAAATGATAATTCATTTCCAATCTCATACATAGTTCCCAACCATAAATTACTGGTTGAAATGCACCAAGATTCCAGTCAGAAAAAAAACTACAATTGTGAAGGAAGTGAAAAAGACTGCCACAATTGTATTGAAACAATATCCCTATCAGAAAGAACCTTTGTCAGAAAAGCCACCGGAGACCCAGAACAAAACACCCGAGGTATGAGATCCCATACAAACCTGAAGAGAACTCGCTCAGAGGGAGGGGCAATGTCATTTAAATTCCACGCCACCGCCCGGCGCGAAGCAGCGACCGACGCTTGCAGAAGCGATCGCAACATGGAGTTCAGCGTCTAGAACCCTAAACCCTAAATCTTAAACCATACTCTTTGTATGCACTATTCTCCAATTAACCTAATCCTTGCTATCAATGATGCGCTTGAACTTTACCTATCTTACACGAGCTTCACAAAAGCCATCAAACAATTCGAGTTCAGATTGAGCAAGTGATGCATAAACAGAATGCTTCGGCAAATGCTGGCGGAGGCCAATGCCGTTGTTGAAGGGCTCAGATACGGCGGTCCTCGTGCACGTTTTGGCGGGGGACTTGTCCTTCTGTCTAGGTGGCAAAAGAAATGATATTACGTGGCACCTGCGTTGTCACTCCTACCCCACAAATCACGTGCCGTCTTGTGAGACTGTAGACCGCCTCCATTTTGAGAGTCTCAATTTGATTCAATGGGAATTGGAATTGAGAAATCCTCCTCGAGAGAATTGTGATAAGATTCCTAATTCCAAAGACTCTCAAAATCATTGATAAAATAAGTTTGGAAAATCTAGACTCAACCCCATACATCCAAAATTCCAAATTGTGAAGGAATCTAATTTTTTTAAATTCTTGTTTTTCAAAATTAAAATTTCAAATTTCATAAAAATATGACAGTATTATTGTGCATGTTTCTAATTTTCAGATATCCAGATGCATGGTACGATATAAAAATATCAAATTTATAAGTTAATTATATAAAATAAATAAATAAATACATTTACATATGATGATCATTTTTACTAAATTTACATTTTAAAATATCAAAAATTCTAATACTACACATTGCAAATGAAAATGTGCATTTCAAAACTTCCAACCAATATTTTATCAGTAATATTTTATCATATTCTAAAATATATGGTAGTAACCTATTCTTCTTTGTCTTTTTATACATAGATTTTCTTTAAAAAATATTTTGATAACTTTTTTTTAATTTTTTAAGAGGATTTTATAGACTTCAGAATTAGTGTACAAAAGTTTATACCACAAAACATCCAATTCAAGTGCAAGTTATATGTTTTGAACTTTAAACCAATTAAGTCGTCTAGTGTTTAAAACACAATGAATATGAATGAAAATTTATGTTTATAATCCAGAAATAATTATCTTAGATATAATGTCTTTTCAAAAATCAAAGATATTTATCAATAGTTTCTACATGTATAACATTAAATTATAAATTCCTTGGAATCTTACAAATTCTAAAAGAAATAAATTCATTTTTGTTCAAATCTGTATTTTTTTAAACTTCAAAATCTCTCAAGACAAAGTTTGAATTAATTCAATAACTTTTTTTTATAAAAAAATCACAAGATACAGGTTTTTTCTTACTTACAAAAACATATGATCTAACTATTCCATCCTTATGAATTAATGTTTTTCATTTTTCTGGTAATTTTCATATTGTATTTATTTTTAAAAAAATATACGCATTGCTGTTTGTTGGAGCAATTATTGTCACATGGTTAGATTTTATTTATAACAAAAGCTTGGATTATATCAAGATGCATTAGTTTACAGGTTTTTTTTCCTTATTTTATATAATTAGCTTAAAATTCTGGAATAATTATTTTGGTAATTTTTAAATCAACAAACAGTTAAGATGTAACATTGCAATATTCCAAAGAGAGAAACCAACAAAACAAACAAAAAAACAATTGAGCATGTCTCAAACAGGTTCAAAATATAAAAAATTAGTATCATTCTGTTACTTAATTAGTATCATTCTGTTACATCTGTTAAAAAAATCGTGTAATAGGTGCACTGTCATTCAAATGAATCTGTAAACATTTCCTTTTTAAGAAAATATATCAAACATGTTTTATTCTGGTTACAAATATTTGCAAACTTGGAATTTAAATATTAACATACATTAAAATAATATTTAAATTAATAATACCCCTACAGAACCACACTTTAAAAATAACTTAATAAAATCCATACATGTTTGAGACACTTCAAGAATAAGATTTTTTCATTTTACAAGCAATATGAAACCACTACAATACATTAGAAGTAAGTGGTGGATAGTGTGTCTATCCGAAGCATATCAGGCATGAGATGCGGCCCTAATTCATTGGCAAAAGCAAAACCTCTCATCCAACAGTTATCCACAGTTTACCATCGATGAACGGATGACTTTCATAGGACTTCGTCCATGTAATCTTAACGCTCACCGTCCCTCTGGGATTGCAGCTCACGCATTCTGATTGCTGAGGTGCAATGGCACTTTTAACAGCGATTCGACCGGGTTCTGCACCTCGGATTTCAATTCACGACACGGAGTGCTTCCCGGCGAGTGTTATAGTGTCCAAGACGGCCCAGTGATTAGTGAGATTGGTAATTGAACCGATTTTGTTAGAGTTTAGCAGGGGGATTTTTTTTTGAGGTTGAGTTCGGAGGAACCGGAATTCGATGTTGTTGATGCAATCGCGGTTTGACGGGCGCATTTTCGAGAGTGTGAAGTTTTCGGCGGCAAAACCTCTGGTTTGTAGAGTGAGGGGGGCATCGAGGAAGGAGAACTTCAATGGCGTGTGTTCAGGGGAAGAGAGAGGTTGCTCCTGGTGCACTTATTCAATGCAATGGGGTACAGCAAAAGAAAAGGCCTGAATACATTCCCAATAGAATCGATGATCCCTCGTACGTGCGCATTTTTGACACTACGTTAAGAGATGGAGAGCAGTCTCCTGGGGCTACGATGACGAGCAAGGAGAAACTTGACATTGCGCGGCAGCTGGCCCGTTTAGAGGTAGACATTATCGAAGCAGGCTTTCCTATTGCTTCTCCTGATGACCTCGAAGCAGTTCGGGTGATAGCCAAGGAGGTTGGTAACAATGTGGATGACAACGGTTACGTTCCCGTAATTTGTTGTCTGTGTAGGTGCAACAAGAAGGACATCGATGCTGGATGGGAGGCGGTCAAATACGCTGTTCGGCCTCGCATTCATACTTTCATTGCTACAAGCGAAATTCACATGGTACACAAGTTGAAGAAATCCCCCGACGAGGTTGTGCAAATTGCCAGGGATATGGTAGCTTATGCACGCAGTCTGGGGTGCGAAGACATTGAATTCGGTACTGAGGATGCTGGACGTTCAGATCCTGAGTTTTTGTACAGGATTCTTGAGGAGGTTATCAAAGCTGGTGCCACTACTCTTAACATCTCAGACACTGTAGGATACACGTTACCGAGTGAATTTGGCGGTCTGATTGCCAAGCTCAAAGCCAACACCCCCGGTGCTGACAAAGTAATTTTCTCCACCCATTGTCACAACGATTTAGGGCTCGCGACAGCCAATACCCTGGCTGGCGCACATGCGGGAGCTCGGCAAGTGGAGGTGACGATCAATGGAATTGGTGAGCGTGCTGGGAATGCGTCCCTGGAGGAGGTTGTGATGTCATTGAGGTGCAGAGGCCAGGAGCAGCTCGGAGGTTTGTACACGGGTCTTAATATAAAGCATATTGCAGTTGCCTCCCGAATGGTGGCCGACTACACTGGTATGGTCGTGCAACCTCACAAGGCCATTGTTGGTGCAAATGCATTTGCTCACGAGAGTGGAATTCATCAAGATGGCATGTTGAAACACAAAGGGACGTATGAGATCCTTTCTCCGGATGACATTGGCTTGGTTCGTGCGGATGCCTCGGGCATCGTACTGGGAAAGCTTAGTGGACGCCATGCTTTGAAGCAGAGGCTGAATCAGCTTGGTTACAAAGTCGATGGTCAAGAATTGGACGACGTTTTCAATAGGTTCAAGGCTGTTGCTGAGAAGAAGAAGAATGTTTCAGATGTCGATCTGGAAACTCTTTTCTCTGATGAGGTTTTCCAGCCCGAAACCTTGTGGTCTTTAGGTCTCATCCAGGTAGTCTGCGGCAACGCAGGAATATCTACGGCGACGGTAAAGCTTGAAGGACCTGATGGGGTTCAGCATATTGGGATGTCAGTTGGAAAAGGTCCAGTGGATGCTGCTTACAAGGCCGTGGATACTATCGTGAAAGCTCCTGTAACCCTCTTAGAGTACTCTTTGAACTCTGTGACTGAAGGTATCGACGCTCTTGCTCATACAAGAGTTCAGATCAGGGCACTCGACCCTCTCACAGTGACCCATGCCCAAACAGACTCGCAAGTTCCTCGAACATACAGCGGAACAGGTGCATCAGAAGACGTTGTGGTGTCCAGTGTCCGTGCCTACGTTAGCGCTTTGAATAAAATGCTTACTTTTAGAGCAGCTAAAAAGCAACCCATGGTTGGTCTCAGGAGTGAGGAGCAGACAGCAGGAGTTTCCCAATAATCATCACCGTTCGGTTTTGTTCTATAGGTCGGCTTAGAATTAACGAGTTCTTGTATAATAGCCTTGGTGGTTTTCCTTGGAGTTCATTTCTGTTTAATAGATTGTGACAGCATTAGGGGAAGTTCATTCTGAAGATACGGCTCTTAGGTGATGTTCAATCGAAGATCTTTACCATCTTTGCGGAAAACCGATATTGTAATATGAATACCCAGAAAACAAGATTACTGGTTGCTCAAGCTAACAGTATGTATTTTTTTGAGGCCTGTTATTGGATGCGTTTGCCTCTCATGTATAATGGGGAGCTGGGTTACCAGTGTAATGCAGATGTTGCAGTTGATTTATTGTGAAAGTCCATTCTCAGTCAACAAAAGGTGAGCTAAAGTCTCATCAGAACTCACCTCCTGTAACATTTCTTTGCAATCTGTTGCTGCATTAGACTTTTTGTAAAATTGCTTAACGTAATCGGTCAACTGAATCCGCTGGGTTGTGGTGGTTGGGTCATTGAGTGGCAAACCATACGATGCATGTGGGTTTCTTAGCCTTGTTTCACCTGGAAGCATTCACCCTTTACCAGTAGAGTTAGTCGTGTTAGCATTAGTGTATGATTCAGCTCATTCTAAGTCGCTTATCACGATTTCCAGTCGCCAGTTTTTATCTCCGCTTTGTTCAGAGCTAACGATTCGCATCTGCATATATGAACCAGAAATACTTGGTTTACACCACACAAATGCGACAAAAACATTGACAATTTCATTAAATGAGTGAGTAAAGAAATGAGTGAGTGAAAAGAGCATTTTCACTAGTCCAAGTTGTTTGAATACGTGTTGGAACCTGTTGGGGATAAAGTATATTTTTTGACAAGGATCCAAGCATTGTTTTGTCATATTGTATTGTAATTAATGTTGCATCTGATAAAATTAAAAAATTATAACATTTCTCATTAAAGCTAATATTTAAATTGATCAAATTCAAAATTGACAACAAAGTAATTTAATCTTTATTTGTTTGGTCTCTAAATTTTGTTATATTATAAAAATGTCATTTTGGTTTTTTTATAATTTTAATGGTAATTTGACATTTTCAAAAATTTTGTTTTGTAATTTCTTGCTTCAATTTTCTTAAGCTTTTACGTTGCCAATATGTTTCTACAAACATCAAAATATACAGAAGCACAATTCAAGAAATACCATTGCTTTATAACACCAATAAAAAATGGACCTTCAAAACTTTAAAAAATGTAAATTTATTGAAATTTGTTATAATAGAATAAATAAATTAGTTTAAAAAATTTCACAACAGTTTCATAATTAAAAAAATTAATATATAAAAAGGTATATATATATATATATATATATACATCAAAGAGAATATGCTACATATTAAGCTTTGTACATTTAATGATTTTAAAACAATACTAGATTTTAAAATCATTAAACGTACAAAGCTTAATATGTTTACTAAATTATATTGAAATATATTATTAAATGATAGTTCAGGTTTCATTTTCTTAAAAAAGAATCATATGTATGTACTAGTTTTACTAAACTACCTTAATGGTATTAAAATTTGGTCTCTTGGACTAGAAAATAAATTATTCATCTTTTCAAAAATACCATAGTGGCTTGAAGATTAAATTATTTGAGATATTACTTCTTCTTCCTCTTCTTCTTCTTTTTGTTTTCTACATACTTTTTTAAAACAATATAATACTTGTTATGAAAAATCACTTAAATTTAGTGGCTGCAGAATATTCACCTCTAATTAACTATATTGTTGACTATTTATTCATTTATTTATTTTTCTTACTCTTTAATAGATTAAAATATTTTAGATAATTTGGAATTATAATGCTTTATTATTTTAGATGCATTTAAAAAATATCATTCTGGATTTACATCTAAAATTAAAAATTAAAAAATATATATATAAGAGATTTTTTAAAATACTATTAATATAAATTGTATTTACTAATGCATTTAAAATAAATATTATATGTTATTAGTATTTTTTTATATCTACATTTCAAGTTAAATATCTTATTGTTTTGATTAATTTTTAGTATTATTATTAGTATAGGCTTTAATAGTTTCTATGATGTTCATTTTTGAAAAATGAAGTGTAAGTTTTTCATCTTCTAATTTTATTTATTTTTCTTAAACACTAAATGTAATTTATTCAATATTTAAAAAAAAAATTCAAATGAACGTGAATATATATATATATATATACACACTAAACTTGATGGACGGAAGATGGAAGGAAATATTCATGTCGAGGGAAGCAAACTCATCGCCTTCCCGTCGACGGAAGAGGAGTACTCGTCCATCTATCGACGGAAGAGGAGTACTCGTCCATCTATCGACGGAAGAGGAGCACTCGTCCATCCAGCGACGAAGGAGGAGTCCTCGTCCATCCGTGGACGGAGGCTTATCCATCGCGCTGTCCTGCCCTAAGCACCAGACGGAGGGCATGGCCGCGATGTGCACCGGATGCAACATCAATTTTAACAAACTCGTGGCGCCGTGCTCGCAACCAATTTTCATCAACTGGCTCACTTTGCTACGTCGCAACTGGTGCCATCAGCGCTGAGTTAGTTGCTGCTGGACCCTCTGGGGTTTAGGGGAGGTTTGTGCCGCTTGCAGATTTTGTTTCAGCCACTTTTCCGAAACCGCTGCAATTTTTTGAAACAGATTCTGGACCACTTGAATCGGTCGATGTCATATTGGATGGTAGCCCATCGAAAGGTGCAACTCGATTGACGGTGTGTCAGTATCAATTCTGATGGGTTTTTGTGGTGTGGAGTTGCAGGCCAGCTGGCTTGTTCCACGGGTTGGGCTTTCGTGGCATCTTGTGGGATTATTCGTTGCCTGTGCTGTCCGTTGTGCAGCTCTCGTCACTGCGGCTTCTGAAGGTCACCGAGACCGTTACTCGAATTGGTGAATTGTCTCAGGGGGAGGAGACCTGTGGTTTTGAGGAATTCTTTCGTTCAGTAGTTTCTGGGCGTGGTGGTGGTGGTGGTGGTGGTTGTGTGTATTTGAATGATGGCAATGACAGTGGGTGAGTTTGGGTTGAGCCTGAAGAATGCAGCAGCGCCTTTTGCTGGTGCTGCTGCACGTGAGAAGAGCTCGATTCAGAATGGGCCAAGGAAAGCTCCTCATTCAGCGCATTTCGGGACCAGGATATCTCCGAGAGTAGATCTCCGAAGCTTGAATTTCTTTGGGAGAGTTTTAGGGTTGGGCGTCGAAGCTCCCAGCACATTGTCGAACTCCTTCGTGGTGAGAGCCAGTTCTGCTTCCGCAGAGAAGGCGAAGGCTCGGTATCCGGGCGAAAAGAAGGGATTCGTAGAGGAAATGCGCTTTGTGGCCATGAAGTTGCACACCAAAGATCAATCCAAGGAGGGGGAGAAGGAATCGGATGCGCAGCCGATAGGGCAATGGAAGCCCACAATTGAGGGGTATCTGAAATTCCTCGTGGACAGCAAGAAGGTTTACGACACCATGGAGTCTATTGTTCAGAAGGCCTCTCATCCTTCTTGTGAGTGTATTCTCCACACCATTTTCAAGAATTTGTTTTTTTTTGGGCTACAGGTACCAACACCTTGAGAGTGAACACCATACGATTGAAAAATTGATTAAATTTTTCGCCATGGCTGCAGATGAGCTTTTTAGGAATACCGGGCTAGAGCGAGCAGAAAAATTAGCTAAGGACCTTGAGTGGTTCGCAGAGCAAGGGCATGTAATCCCAGAACCTGGGTCAGACGGAACCACATACGCCAAGTACCTGACTGAGCTTTCTGAGACGGATGTTCCTGCCTTCATTTGCCACTTCTACAACGTTTACTTTGCCCATTCAGCAGGCGGTAAATTCATCGGAAAGAAGGTGTGTTTATCGAGCCGCATTGAAGTTAGGTATTTCGGAGAAGATATGCAAAGACATGATTATTTATTTATTGGTATAATTCAACGTATTTTGAATCGTAACAAGTTCTTCAGAAGATGTGTGGAGCCATACGTTCTGAACTTAACTTATCTGGCTTGTTTCTCAAGAACAAATTGCCAGACCTTCGCCGCAACACAAAAGATCCTCATATTGAAGAATAACCCATTACATTAAACTTAACCATTCAAGTTTCTTCATGTGACCATGGGTGTAGCTCAGCTAACCAATTCTTTGACTCTAGATCTACCAAAGGGGCCTATTTAGAGAAAGCATGAGCCCGAGAAACTTGCGTGTGCAGGTTGCAGAGATGATTTTGGATGGTAGGGAGTTGGAGTTTTATAAGTGGGATGGAGAGCTCTCTCAGCTCCTGGGAGCAGTTAAGGAAAACCTGAACAGAGTCGCAGAGGTCTGTTAATCCGTGCTTGCTTTGCTTTCTTTCATTTCTGGAACTTGTTTGCGGGGAGGTCTGTTTGCCGGATGATGTGCTCATTGGAGTCTGTTGCGTGTATGTTTCCAGGAATGGGCACGAGAAGAGAAGAACAAGTGCCTCAAAGAGACGGAGAATTCTTTCAAGTACTCTGGTAAGATCTTGCGTTTGATCGCCACTTCAAAATGAAGACCACCCAAGTATAATTACACTTAGGTTCATATCACTCCAAGATTCAGTTTACGGTGTGATTTGAAGAAACTTCTCTCTGTGATTTCTGGCGTGAGTGGAGAAACCAAACTGAGGTAAACTGCTACCATTTTAAGTTGCTAGGCTTTACATTCGAAGCTTTGTACATGAATATACAAATGTGAAGGGGTCAAGTTTCATGAAACCATATCTGTGTAAAGGTCTCCGTACCACCTTTTTCTCTGATTTGTAAAGGCAAAATGACTGCTAGCAAGGTACCATAACTAAGACAAGGGAAGATCATGAGCTCAGCGAAATAGTAAGCTGACCTGAAATTCTTTGTAGATACTTGTAGTCAATAGCCCGGGTGCGTTCCAGTCCACAGCAGTCATGAAGGCACTGCTGGATTACTTCATTTACTCATGTAGCTCTCCATTGCCTTACAATTTTCTTAATGAACCTCAAAGTTGTACCCATTTAACAAATGCATTCAGTCCGTTGTTATTTATATACTAACATGCAGTCTGTTGTTAACCTATTTACTTTTATAACCATAATTAACTGTAACCTTAGGTAAATGTTTTTTCAATTTTAACGAAAGTTTATACAAAACAGGATTTAGGTATTGAAATCAAATTTTATTATACAAATAATATGTGAAGTAACAACACATAGATTTATTTTAAAAAGTTTGTGATAATCTAAGAATAGACCCAAAAAACAAAATGAAACAAATGCGCTAGGAAAATGAAAACCCCAAAGTGTATCTTTTTAGATATTCATGTTGTTTCTCTTTTCATATTTCATGTAAATGTTTTTGATGACTCTTTTACATTACAATGCGTCACGGATATATCTGTGTTTCATCATCATATATTAAACTGCACATGATGGATCTCTAATGTGTGAAATTTGCCAAAAGACACTATGCCAACACTCCTCAGAACCAGAAAAAACCGAAATATATAACATCTTCTCCTCTTTCATATATAACAAGACATTTCAACTGAAGATGATCAAATATTGAACACACCAACGAGCTTGTAGATCTGACTGTCTAACCTTGCATTGAAGGAATTGTAGTCCATCAACAATTCTTCACTGCGGTTACATTCAAACGAAGTAAACCAGCACTAGCATGTTTCGTAATTTGCGATGCAAGTTTTGAGCTCTTCATGGGACGGTCGCTGACTAATGCTCAACTAGCAGGGTGGGGACGCTCACTGCAGAAGAGCCTATTACCTCTGCCTGACTTCCGAGACCCACAACCTGAAGGTGAACACAACAAAACCGATAATGAGCTAAAGAACAGGAGCAATTCCTTCTGTTGATGTGCATGTTTTTTCCCACTCCCTTCCGTCTGCATCGCATCAGGCGTGCATTCTTCAGAGGTCAGGCATCTGGAGAGAGAATACTATTACTATCCAGGCTCTGTGAGGGCAGCTCATGTGGTGGAGGGTTGTGTCGGGATATGGACACCAGGATCCAACAACACTCCAGGTGCAGTGTCACTTCACAAGTGTCACAACTCCATGAAACAGGATCTGCATCGCCTTGTGCATCACCTGTGACTTCAATGCCCGTGTTTCTTCAGGATTGGAGAAACCCACTTGGAAACTAGATGTGTGTGTGCATTCCACCATAGCTGCCACTGCAAGCAGTCCTCCATTGATGGTCTCCTGTGGCCACATCACATCAGTCAGCAGCAGCAGCAGCCATAGATGAAGTGTGGCTACGACGTTGATAGCACTGGGTCTGCATTATGCAGTGGTCATGCAGTCAGTTATTGTCACCGAAGCTCAAAGTGCAAGGTTAGCTAAACCAGGATCCAGCTTCAACAATCTCTGGAACCTACAAAGTGTATATGTGTGCGCATACACATATATATATATATGTATATATGTTTGTGTGTTGTTAGCTAGATTTTTGTGCAAATTTTGGTACTCAATGCTTGTCGTCTACCTAGCTTTAACTCCATGAAGTATCAGAATGGATTATCAGATACCCATTAGTACCAGCAAAGCAGAGGAGGATTCAAGTTTTGAAATGTTGACTGTCATGAAATGATAGACGAAATTCAGTTTAAATACATGTGTTCTTTCAATGTTTCAGAATCCTCAGGGTCTTGTTGTGGGATTATTAGAGGTTGATGAAGGTTTGTTGTGTTTACTTAATGGAGCAAGGTCTATGCTTCTTTCTACCCCTTTTTTTTTAAATTGCTTCTTTTTTTCTTTTGTGTTTTGTTTTGTTTTTTCTTTTTCTTTTTCTTTTTCTTTTTTTCTTTTGTGTTTTGTTTTGATTTGTTTTGATTTTTGATTTTCCTTTTTTTCTTTTTTGTTTTGTTTTGTTTTGATTTTTTCTCTTTCTTTTTTTCTTTTGGGTTGTGTGTGGGAACTTGAGTAGGTCAATGTACAGCAGGCTGGGTCTTTTCAATGTGTTGGGGCATCACAATTGATAGGGAAGCTAAATGTGGGTTTGTCGCATGACTTGTGAATGTGGCCCCTTCCCTACCCCGTCACAGCTTTTGTGATCAGCCAGGATGGATGAAGTCTGGGGAGGAGTGCAAACAGAATGAACGGTGACATCCATCAAAACACGTTCACGCAAGTGTGTGTGTGTATATATATATATATATATATATAATCACAAATACTAATATTCAATTCATATAATCTAATATTTTTAATTATTCATTTCTTTATTGATGTTTCTAGAGTCAAGTGTGAGGAGAAAAAAAAAAGAAAAAAGAGTACAGAATAACCACACACACATAATCCTAATAAACAGTGAATCAAAATAATTGTGCATGATTTTTTTAAAATTTTACTGATAATTCAATAATTTTTTTGTTACATATACTTCAAAAAATAATACATATATTCCCTTTCTAAACTTGACACGTACACAAGTAGTAACATCAAACTCTTAAGTTCAGAAAGAAATTATTGTTTTTTATTTATTTTTTAAATCTTTTTGATCCAGATAAAACAAACCTTGAATCATCAGAAGGGTCAGAAACATCATGAGCATGAATAAATATGAAAGTAAGGGAGAACATGGCAGAATGAGAGCACTCCTTTGACAAAAATATAGAAGAGATTTGGGTACATGGATGAATGTACCTGGATGAATGTACCTGGATGAATTAGGGTGGTGCCTTAAGTTTCCTGCCAGTCATGCATGCAACCCATGTGAGCTTTATTTCCCCTCAGCAGTTGCACACCACCCCCTTCCTTAGCCATGGTACATGGGCCTTGCATGACGGGGCACCATGTGGGTGACAGGTTGCTTCCTTTGTTGTTGGGGTTCTTGAGCTAAGAAGGGTTCATTCATCCAATTACTCATTCATTCATCCATTTTCTCAGTCAACCATGAATTCCATCCCCCTTGAATGCTTTAAAGATTACTCACAAACCCAACAAAATGAACGGTTTGCTTTAACATTTATAAAATAGAACTTGATTGTAGTAGAAGTTGCTATGTCTGAGTAATTGGAAGACTAAAAAATAAATTTTTAGTCCAATCTCTAGGCAAAAATTAAGTTGGTTTTGTTCTGCAAATTTGCTCCTATGCTTGCAGTGGAGATGAATACATACTCTTCCCTTTTCTTTATTATTTCAAATTTCAAATAATGTGGTTTGATACAGTCTGTCTTGTGTCATGTGAATTTATCTTCAGAAAAATATAGCTTCATTTTTTCTGGAAGAATCTGAGAACAAATAGCAGTATTTTAAAAATTAAATTGAAGAGTGACTTAGAAATCTATAGTGGATTCAGAGGGGCAATGCCAAGAACTCCAATTAACAATTAAAGAAATAATAATAATAAAATGCTCACCCCCATGAAATACTATGGGGTATCAAATAGCATCACATAATGCATTCCAAATACTTATTTAGTAAGTATTTAAAATTCATCACAAGCAAAATTCTACCTACTTGTGAATTTGTGAACTTGCCATACTTGTATTCGAGGGTCTTCAATTCTTTTGATCAATTGCACTGTAATTATATATTTATATTTATATTTATATATTTATGACTTTCTCTACCACTGTATTAGAGTAATTATTAACAAATATATATATATATATATATATATAGAGAGAGAGAGAGAGAGAGAGTCACTGCAAATAAAAAGGTTGTATATTGGTGACATTGCCAAGTGTGATTAGGTTACAAAATGAAATAAATTTATTGCAAAATTTTATATCCAACTTTCAACAACCTAAGTGATAAAATTGGAGAGTGATAATATTCTCTCTTTATGTTTATGTAAATATAAACACCACAAATGTCTTGTCCATATTAATAATTTATTAGACCAATAAATACACAAAGAAAATAATAAGTTATGTGAAAATATTATTCAATAAATTTAAATTGTAGTTAAAGAGTACTAAATAATATTAAATAAAATATAGGATATTATTCTTATAGCATATAAGATTCAATTATGGATAAATGAGATAGAGTTGTCAATATTCATGAAAGATGATTTACTTGTGTGTCAGCTTGAAAACCTATCTTATTGAATATAAATTTTACTTGGCTACAGTTTTATGAATGTGACAATCAATTACCAAGTTTGAAAAATGTTGAAAACTTAGGTCTGTTTAAAAACAATAATAATGAATTTTCTGAAGCACACTTATCATTTTTTATTCTTAGAAGTAACAATGAGGTTGGTAAATAGTTCATATTCCTAGTATATTTTAATTTAATTTAAAATAAACCACGAGCATACAGCTATGAAAGAATGAATGAATGAATAACAATAATAATCATAAATGCAGAAAGAAGAATAAAAAAAAGAAGGCAGAAAGGAAAAAAGGAAAAGAAAGAGTGATGAAATGTGTTGTGTATTTGTTATAATGTCTTGTTTGATTGCAGATTGAGGATGTGATTATAAAATGGCCATCCAACATATTGAAACAAACTTATTCTATATGATTGAAATCAAGGAATGCCTCATCATAAATGCCTTACATGACGGATAATTGTTACACAAAAAAGCACATATCAAAATATTTTTTTTGCTTTTAAAGGAAAAATAAATTACACTACAAAGAAATTATATTTGTTTATTTATTTTTAGTATACTATAAAAACCTCAGAAATCAACTTTTGAAAAACATATCCGAAAATAAAAGAAGAAAAAGAAAGAATAATCATATAAAATTCCATATAAGAGATTCGAGGGTTTCTGAACCACCCTCTCCACATCCGACGTGGAACACACATCAGCAAGATCCAAGGGGGAGATTTGGTTTGGTCACGCGTGCGGTCGTCATTGGACGAACAGGCTGAACAGTCGGGGCAGAGGCCACGGTAGACAGTTAATTCCGGAGGGTCTTCCCATCCACGGTATTGAACCCCCTTCGAGACGCTCACCCCCGCATCGGCGCAGCTTTCTTGCATCCATGACCGTGCGGCGCGATGGGTCGGTGCTGCCCTTGGCGGAGAGCTCCGATCGGCAGCGATTGGAAGCACCACGACACTTTTCTCACTCAACAGGTCACGGAGTTGCCCGCTCCTTGGCCAGCCCCTTGGCCTCCCACGGAAGAATAACAAACAAAACAAACCAAAACTAAAACAACTAGAAAAAAAAAAAAAAAAAAAAAAAAAAAAAGGGAAAGGAAAAGCACTGCCCAACACCATGACGATGATGCGCAGAACCTGCGGCTCCAGCGCAGGAAGAGGCTGGTCGGCACTCCGTGCGGGCTTAGTCATCAATCCACCGGGGAGCGTGAGCATGGATGAGGAGAGACCTTGTCAGAGGGGGAACCCCCTCTGGCTGGCTGGCCGGCGACTCTACAAGTAGGATTCCGATTCAATAATGGATGGCGCAGAAAGGCGCCGTCCGAACTGGAGCAATGCGGTTCTAGTCTCTTCTTGTCTGCAGGAGCTTTTGAATCCACGCCCAGCTTACGTCGCTTGCTCATTACTCCGCCTGTGTGTGGATATGTGTGTGTAGGCTTATTGTTATTCTTTCTTTCTTTCTTTCTTTCTTTCTCTCTGTTTTTCTTTCTCCAATTGGAATGGTTGAAGGCATTTGGGGGTGCTTTTTCAACTCTCGTTGAGCCCATGGTCATCGGTGCCCCTATTGCAGTGGCACCCCAGTGTTTCACTTTATGGTAGTTGCTATGCCATCTCTGATTCTAAGTATGGGTGCAAAGTAAGTGATGTGCTTTTCTGCTGCTATTTGTTATTGCAATTAGAATTGCAGATGAAAATTATGTTTCTTTATGCAAGGAAAGTTGATTCTTTGTACAATTGTAGGAGTTAGAATATCAGAATGTATTATGAGAAAATTGATGTGAATCAATGGTTAAATAATGAATCAAAGAGTTGTTGATATTTCCTATTCAAAATTAAATTCTGAATTAGGAACTAAGAAAAATAAATTTAAAAAATTGGTGTTTATACAATTAAATAGATTTGGGATGTCCAAAATCTTTTAACATGTGTGTACAAGTTGGTAGCCCAAAACAAGGTAGAGTAGTCCAAGGGAAAAGTTCCCAAAAGCAACGTCTAAAAACAATGTAGTGGTGTTTGAAAATTTCATGCTTAATGAAAGTTATAGACATTGGATGCCACTTGGAATCAAACCCAAGAGCTTGTGAATAAAGTGAAACACTTTAACCATGAGTATCAACCTTTGTAATATATGTTGACTTTAAGAAATGGAAGAATATCCATTTAGAGAGAAGATTTAGTGTCATGTTTGTTTTCTACCTATTGTCTTGAGTTTGGGGCAAAGAGTAAAGAATAAAATCCTTTATCTATATCCAAGTCCCACAAATGATAATCTACTTGGCAAAATTCATTTATAAGGCTCAATCTAAATAACATTCTACAAAATCCTCCTAATTATTCTTCAATTAAAATAAAGATGTTTTTTCTTCAATTGCAACATGTACTTTCTTTCATTATTTTTTTGTTTTATCTATAATAAAACTATCTTTATCTAAAAAATAATAAAAATTCAAGAAAGATAATTCAAAATAAAATCTTTGACTTCAAGAATATTTTTTATGCTATCAATTAATATTCTCTAAAAATCATGCTCCATCTTCTTCCTATCATTCCAACAAATTATATTTTGAAATGATATCTACAATAGCTCTCACTCATTTGATTTTTTATTTTATTTTTAGTTTTTTTCCTAATATATTATCTTATTTAGATTAAATATTTATTTTTTAAATTATAAATTATTGTTATATTTAAATAAATATATAAATAATTCTTTTAATTCTATTAGACATACATAATTATAAAAAATATTTGTTTATAAATTAATAAGATACATAATTTAATTATATTTATTAAATAATAAGACAAATCAATAATAATAATGAACATATGACTTTGCATATAAAAATGATTTTTGATTGGTTAGTTGTGCAAAATATTTATTTGCATCTACTTACATTTTAAGTCATATATTATCTTATAATAATTTGTAGTAATAAATATAAATATATTCATTATTATTATTATTTACATATACAAATCTAAGTAATTATAATTAATTAAAGTTTAGAAGAGAGCTAAGCAATTGTTTTTAGAACTTTGGTTCTATTTCTATTGTATATACACTTTACATAAAATATCTTCTACATTATTTATGTGCTCAAATAGGTTTATATTAATATATTTACATATATAAAAAATAATCATTCTTAAAAAATTTAGTTGGATTTGAGCAAAGAAGATAATTATATAATTATTACATAAATAAAATTTCTTAATAACCATATATATGTTTAATTTATATTTTAAAAATATTATATATATATATATATATATATATCAATGCAACCATTTATGTTTCTTCAATGTTATTGGCAAATGCAATCCTTATTTAGTTCCACACCTAAAATAGCTAATATTTGTTAACATTTCTTTAAGAATTGCTGATTTCAATCTTATTCACATATATTATAATTATTTATTTTCTTAGATCTTCTTACTAATAATAAATTAAATTAAATTAAATTAGTGAGATTACAACCTAATTACAACCTGAATTTCCTTATGAAATACACTTACTTTGACAATTTAAAATTTTACTATTAAAACAAATTAATGAAATTATATGTAGTAAAAGATAACAAGATGTATGTAAAATAATTCATAGTTTATTAAATAAATACATAAACAAATAAATAATAGTTGTACATTTCATGCAATTATTAAACATTGATTACTAACATCCATTGTTAGTGTATATTAAAAATCATAAAAATCATATTATCATGTGCTTTTTAATCTATGAGTTAAGTATAAAATTAACTTACTTTCGAATAATGTATTTCCATTAACTTCACCAACTTTATATAATCAATTTATTGGTTTAGTACTCTTAATTATTATCTGAGTTGTAATTTAAGTTGATTATTAAGAATATCTCTTGTGAGGTTATTTCCAAATAAAATCATGTTAATGTATCATTCACTATACTATAAAATACACTAAAACATCAAATGCAAATATTTATGTTATGTCATATTAACAATAATCATTGTTATTGGATAAATTCTGTGTGCATATACCACATGCATGTCTGGGAAATTCCTCCAAAAGTACAAAAAGCATAATAGAAAGTGATAGCTATGAAAGCCAACCATGCCTCATGTGGAGACTTTCACTTGACGGCTTTGTTGTCCAACCCTCTATTTCCAAACCCAACCCTACAAGGAGAGAACCTCGTTCCCTAACCACGGGGAACGTAAACAACTGTAGGGGATCCATTACAGAGGAGGGGAACGGCGACCCACCAGACCGCATGCAAGGGCACGCCGCTGACGTGTCCGTCCAGAAATGAAGGTGGCGTCTCCATCGGCAAAGCGCAGCACGAAATTAGGAACCAAGCTACCGTCCGTACATACTTCATCCATCCACTTAATCGTCCGTCCGTCGGTAGGTGCTCCCGTCCGCCCGTGGAGGGCATGGCAGCAGGAGCACGCCCAGCCTACCCCGAATGGCACACAGCACATGACGGGGGGGATTGGCGATGGTGTGCGCAGTTTTGATGATGATGATGTTGGTGGAGATGGTGGTGGTGGTAGCGATTCCTCTTCCGTAGTAGGCTAGTGAAGAAGCAAAGACGGGAGAGGGCAATGATTCCGGCAATCAAGGCGGAGGCAGGATGCCGGCAGGAAGCGTGCCGAAAGCGGGACCGTGAGGAACCAACCAACCGAACCAACGGAACCCACAGCAAGCAAGGGGATGGGAAGGGAAGGGGGATGGGATGATGGGCAGGCAGGCAGAGCCAGGGCCAGGCCAACCCAGGGCTGGCAGATGAAGGAAGGGATGATGATGCCCTCGGGAGGACTATTTAGGGCTGTGCGTTGATGGTGCCGACGGCGATGAGGAAGGGAGGATGCGTGAGAGTCACAATGCTGCAGAAATTCCTGGGTAAAAGTAGTACCTTGGTGTGGGATTCTCCCCCCGCCATCGTTGTGTTGTTCTCCGTGTCGTGACACAACGCCTCCCCCGCAGCCTTAAAGCAAAGGCTAGGCCTGGATCGGATCGGCATCGTTCGAGGGGAGTGGGTTCGCCTTGTTGTAGAAGGACGGGGTTGAATTGGGTTGTGGGTGCAGCGTGGGGAGTAGTGGAGACTTGTTGGCGCTGTTTGGGTGGATTGAGCTGTGTAGCTTGTTGGAGAAGCAGGGATTGTGAGAGTGGTCGTGTTTCGGGAGAGGAAGAGGAGAGGAGGGTGGAGTGGTGGTCCAAGTGCGGGCGGGCTTTGGTTGCATGGACTGGTGACAGTGTCGTAAGAATTGCGGGGGAGGAAGAGGGCGAGGCCAAGGGGGTGAAGATGGTGTCTGCCAGCAAGGAGATGGCGGCCTACTGCTTTGACACGCTGGTCGCCCACTACACGGGCGATGCTGTACCCCCACCTGCGTTCGAAGAAGGGCAGTTGTAAGCTTCGCGCTTCAATTATTATTATTATTATTATTTTTCTCTCCTTGCATGCTTGCTTGTATTTCCTTCAATTCTGTTTTTCCATGTTGACTTTCCCCTTAGTATCATGTCTTATTGTTCAGGTATGGGAAGTTTCCATGGTTGTTCTTTGTTATTCAATCCCCCTCATGAATTCTCGCTTGCTGGAGCCATATTTGTGTTTCCATGGCCAGTAGGCTGGGCATGTAGAGACGGCCTTTTTCTTTTACGTGTGCCTGCTGTTCTCTGTTTGGGTACATCGTGGTTCTTTTGTCACTGGGATTTTAGATAGTGCTGGTCTTTGTTATAGTACTTACTTCTTGGATGCCAACCTGATTGCTTCTCTTAAGCATGTCAGTTCCATGTAAGCAGACGTATCGAACTGCTCTTTGTTTTCCACCTTTTGTACTCTTATCAACCACTGTTCATGGAAGTTGACGCTGTATGCTGCCCTCATTGTTTAGGGTTGCGTAACTCTCTCTATCATGTCTATGCATGGGTATTAGTGTAATTTCTCATGCTGCTGAAGATTCCCATATGTTCTTGTCCCGTCTTCCCTGCTAAAATTAATATTGAAATGATATTGGTATAACGCGTTCTAATTCCTTCTATTTCTGTCTCCGTGTGGTGAGATTTGTCGCCCAGGGTTGGGTATCATGGCGGTCCAAGTTCTGGGCTTATTTACCGTATGTATGTCTTCAGAGAGTCCCAATTCGCCGGAGCGTATGTTTCCATAGAGTTTGAGCGTTGACTGTGATTAGTGGGTTCTGTGACAGCCCTTTGTTTGTTACGTGGAAGAAAGTATTGAATGGTGGGGAACCACGCCTGCGGGGGTGCATTGGCACGCTGGAAGCCCGATACATCATCACCGGGTTTAAAGATTATGCGCTCACAAGGTAGTTAGAGTATCAGCTCTGGACTGCCCGTTTCTTCGCTCATTCGGGATTTTTCTGTCTGTTTTTGCCATACTGGCTTCTCGATCACCTTCACATTGCTGTTTTTGTCTCCCTTAAATTTGGGGGTGGTGCAAATCTATCAGGTGCTTTGATGAATGTGCTGTGATGGTTATTACATAGGGATCTTAAACACGTAACTTCTGTTTTGCAGTGCTCTCCGAGACCGCCGCTTCCCTCCAATTCAGGCACGCGAGCTCCCTTACTTGGAATGCACGGTGTCACTCTTAACAGATTACGAAACCGCAGCTAATTACCTTGACTGGGAGGTATGCAGGATAAAAATTACTTTTTTGTTGATTTGTTTGTTTGCTTGTTTGTTTTTCATAGTAATCTGTCCCGCCTGATTGTTTAACTCACAGGGTATCTGGTAACCTTCAAGATTATTAATATTATTTTTTGGCCCCTGTATACAGCGCGCACAAGTTTTTATTTCTATTTTTAATTTTTACGTATATGAGTTAGGGTTTTGTTACCTTTAGGAATCGTGTTAGAGAAAGTCGTTACGACCATTTGTCTTGGTTCTGGATTTTAGATTGGCAAACATGGAATGATTTTAGAGTTCACCGACCCTGACGGCACGAGAAGGAGTGCCACCTATCTACCCGAGGTTGCAGCGCAGGAAGGTAGACAATTTTAATCTACATCCTGATTGTCTGCTGCATTAGCCTCAATACAGTAGCTTCGTTACTTCATTATATTTGAATCATCGTCTGTGCGCAGCGTTATCCAATAATGTCGTCTTATTATGTTTATGAAGTTTAGAAGTTTTCTTCCTCGTTTCTACTTTCTATCGGTCAGTTCGAGGCTTACGAAACGGCGAAATTGGGCTTTGCGCAGGATGGACAAAAATAGAAACAGTGGATTCTCTTGTCCGGAAGGCCGGATACTCGGGACCTATCACAGAGTCTATGAGACGCAAGTTCCGCATCACGCGCTATCAGAGCTCTCTGTACACCATGCACTACAGCGAGTACCAAGCGTATGTGAAGCGTATCCGTGGAGCCATCCCTTTGCGTTCTACTCTTAAGTGCTAATGGTGCACTTCACAAACTCCACCGCATACGGTGTCGATATCTTCTCCTTCCTTAGTCACGAAAGTGGGCACTTGATGTTGATTTGACTCAGTTCCAGGAGTTTTTGGAATGCCAGTCATGTGGTAGGGGCTTCCGATGACCTGCCATTGGCAAGTTGGCTTGGTCATGATGCTGCCCTTGACCTTGTCTATATCACATTCTCTTTCTTGTGATTGAATTCTATATCTACCCTAAAGCAATTCGTTGCCGGGTGTTACCAATTCATTCGCGTTCTTAGGAGGGATTTTACGCAGTTTCCTTTACCAGAACACCCAGGTCATTGCTTTAAACAACTCAATTCTTAGTGGACGAGGCCATTTCCTCTCTGCTGATTTGACTGTCATTAATAAATGACCTTGTAAATTGATCTTAACTTCAGAACATCTCAATTTCTATCATTTTGAGAAGAGTTTGATTTTGTAGGAGTTGCTAATTGCTCCTCGCAATTCAATCCCTTTATCATTCAGATAGAATGGTTTTTTCTTTTTCTTTTTCTTTTCTGCAAACCCTCCCTTCTGCCATGTGATATTGTCATAATAAACTGAGACACTTTCAACTTTTCCCTACGCATTCCATCTGATTGCATCACTGTCGAATTACGAATGAGGATCAGCTTTGTTCTTGTAGTTCTAGTGGTTCATCACATCTGTGCATGTGTTCTTATTGAGTATTAAGAATTGTATGCTGTTGGATGTAATAATATTCTCTAGGTTCTGAGCTAACCGCACTTGTTGAGTTGCAAACTCTGACTGCCCAGATAGCTAGGTTTTTTGAAGTAACTGTTAGTCCATCATATATCAATGATAAAAAAGAAGAAAGAAGGAAAAACTACATGAAAGAAATCACTTTCTGTAGCGTGGAAGCTTTCAGTAATGACATAGGAAGTAGTTCAACTAAAGTTGAAAAGAGCACAATTAACGAGGAGGGAAGTGGTGGCACAGACGAAAAACACACAAACGGACAGTAAAAGCGAATGGAGAATATACCACATAAGGCATGAAGTATCATTAATGAACGGACATTTACATTGTTAAAATTGCGAACAATCAGACTGATGATCACGTAACTCAAGTGGGTAGATTGATTAAACAGCAGATAGAAATAAGGTCGAAACTCATTTTAGACTAATGTGCTGCACAAAACTGACGTAGACGCTAATAGGAAAACGCCACAGTTAGTAGTCATTCAGTCTTATTGTTTGAACTTTATTTTTGTGGCAAGTGTTCCCTGCATTTGATACCCTTTTCTACCTTTTCATCTGACTTAGACGATCTAGAAACGTGTGCGCAAGCACATCCTGATAACAAGAGACCTGCCAACAGCACTGGCACATCGGCTAGGAAGATTTTGCTTTTGGCTAGGGCTGCAGATTTCCAGCTTGCTGATGACGATGTTCATGCGCACCTCACAGTATCCACGATGTCTGTTACCACAAAGATAAACAACATACACAGTTCGTACAAGACCAACATCCCCCATTTGAACCTCCGCTTCTCTCTGAAACACGGCTCATACAGATCTGATCACCTGCTGCTGAAGTGTAAAACACGTGCTGTACAACGTTGAATTCAGTTCATCTAGGTCACAGCCAAGCTCTAGAAACATATGTAGGCTACATATCCTTAAGTTGCAGGCAAAACCAGATACACCAATTCGAGTTTATCGCACAAGTTTCGAAGCTAATGTGTGCCCTTATTACCGAACGCTCCAAACAAACTGACTAGCAATCTCTACTAAGATGGCAGTAGTACTGCTCTGAACGTGAAGTTGGTCAATGTACTAAATTTGTTGAGAATTAGACAGAAAAGGTGGTTCTTGGAGATCGCTACAAGACAGACGAGTGTCAGCGGGTTTTGATTATGATAGAAAATTTCCCGAGAATTCAAGGCCATATACTTGTTTACAAAGGTCCAATTTATTTATGCGCAACTGCGTCACACGATGCCAGTGTCCTTTACGCCTGAAGTTGGCACAAGTTGGCTCGAGTTATAGAGTAGGTCCACTCATTCTATTTTCTCATATCTAAAAGTGATTAGAGTAGATATCCTTGGTGAAAAAAGAATCGTTCACGAAAGTTGATGTGAATAAGATACTGAAGTTGAAGTGAAATCAGCAGAGTTGATTACAGTACTTCCTGACAATCCCTCCCACACCAAAGAAAAGCGGAAATATGACACCAGCATACCGATATACCAATATACATCTATAAGTGTTCCTTCTCTGCTTTTCTTTGGCGTGGGAGATATACCAATATGCCGATGTATTGGTGCAAAACTTTTGGCTGGCTTGAAGCCATTTTTGAGCTTGGATAAGTCCTTGATGATTTTCAACAGCTAGAAATGCTGCATCCTATTAAACACAATACAAGTGACCAATCTCATCAATTGCGTTCATGATACTGACAGCGCAGTGGATACCCTGGCCTATTTTTCAACACATTCTCATAGTTCTCATATTCATATTAGCACCAGATCAAAGTTCAAGATATGAAGAATAGGTGTTGTATAGCCAGATGGAAGATGTGATTGCTACATCAAGTCACAACACCGCGTGTTCTCTTTACACAACGGAAGCAAGGCGGCAGAGTCTCATACAAAAAAATACTCATCCACCCAGCTTCTCCAGCTTCGTTTTCCTCCAGCAGAATGAGTTTAACAACCAGGATCCAAACGCTACACAATTTCAACTTCAAATAAGATGCGATTGTAGGCCTACAATTTAAAACCAGAATGTATAGCGACTACTCCACCCACCAAATTCTCATATTGCACATCTTTGAAACCTGCATCAGCAATCATGGATGCAAAGTTTTCCTGCATAAACGAAAACACCTTGAAATCAATTGATGATAAGACTCCAAGTTCGTGATAGGACTTTCTTATTCAAACTACCTTCTATGCGAACACAGGGCCAAATCAAACCAAGCTTGAGGTTGTACGCTGACATTAATCACCTTCATCCCAGAATATACCACTCAATTTTACTGAACTTGACGTGCACAAAAAAATTCGAAGCTTATAGACTCGAGATCTTTAAACCTACATCATATTCTGAACACTTCACAGATTTTCGGAAAATATATGTCTGGTGTCGTACAGTTCGAGTTCAAACAGCACTCATCCAGGTGTATTTCCTTAGCAATGATGAACACCATCAAAATTTACTGCCGTAAGATTCTTAAAAGGACTCAGAATAATAACTGGAGTAAGACACACACATATTGGGGGTTTCTTATCTTTGAAAGGTTAATGCTTAAGGTTAACGGTCAAATCGTACTTGGTTTGGGAACTTGCGAACACTCTCCACCAGATATTGGTACGATGCTCGATCACCTGACACCACCTCACCCATCCTGGGAATGACATTAAAAGAATATGCATCGTACCTGCAACCCAAAAGTAATTAAAAGGAAACGTTAGGCGTCATATTGCTGCAGCTCTGGTTGAAAGTATCCAATAAGAATAACAAGGTCATGGGTCACTTACACTTCTCTAAATCCAGGTGTAAATACATGGCTCAGTTCAAGGCACAGAAATCGTCCACCTCGTCTCAATACTCTGCAATTAAGATGATTTAAGCGTCAAAACCTATGTGCCATTAGATTTCCATAAAACCCACCGATGACAAAGAAATTCAAGTGATGAGTACATGCCTGTAGGCTTCTTTCAAAGCTCGATCAATATGTGTTACATTCCGAATGCCAAAGGCGATGGTGTAGCCATCCATGCTTTCGTCTTTCAAGGTAAGTGCTTCAGCATCTCCTTGCATCCAGACTAAGCATGCAGCATTTCCCAGTCCTGTTTTTCCCAATGGAAGAAGAAAAAGCGTATATCGAATTAAGGCCATTGGCACTAACGAATTCTAGAACGCCAGGGGCAACATATATGTAGCAAATTCAATATTCTGCTGCATGTTGCTACAAGGATCCGGATAACAAATTCCGATCAGAGTATGAGACAAATATTGACAACAATGCCAATCACTGATTCATCACTTCTAAATTCTGCTACTTATTATCAAGATGAAACAGGGTACAAAAATTCTGCTACGAAGACATACACATCGAAGGCGTTCAGTTTTAGTTTTTCTTGAGTACATTCAAATTAAACAATGTGAATTTCCAACTTCTGACAAATAAGTAGAAATTTACCCCTCTTTTTGGCTCGTTTTTTCCCAACCTCGAGCATGTTAGGATTGATATCACAAACATAAACTTTTGTCCGATCCTCTTCATCGGCACTAGCAAGTGTATTGCCAGGAACACGATGCTCGGCCTTCTGAATTGCATTAACAACACGGAACGCAACATCGCCTACACACCAGGATCCCAGTTTTATCGTCATGATAGCTTTCATATCGAGCATGCGCACTAGAGAGATTACAAAAACTTAATTAATATGACCAAAAGAAACCAGAATAATCAACTTTATTCAAAAAGCATTAGAATATTTTGGGCTGCGAACAAATCTAGGTCATAATAATGCTGAGAAATAGTTGCAAATAAAATGTGTGGACTTAGCACGACACAAGGTGAAAATAGGGTGGTCGACTGAAATTGGAAACCAATACTGAAGTCACTAAAATTTCGCATTTAAAACTGTCCATGGCCAAAATGGTGTTTACCTGTACCCCCAGCCACATCCAAATGTTGCATGCCAGGAAACGGAGCTAACTGAGACACCAATCTGCATCTCACATGAAGAAAGAGTTAGAACCACAGAGAAGACTAAAGCATGTCACGCTGTCACGGCACATGCAATTACGAGAAATCGGTAGCCAATTGGAGGAACGAAATGTTGCACAATTGACTCATCCTCAGGCATTGGATGAGAATTTAGAATTTGCTTTCCAGACAGAGCTTGGTACCAATAGCGAACATATAATGCGCTTGATTTTCGTGGTAATTAATAATTACATCATAGTGCTATGCGTATTACGTCGTTGAAACGAGATGCTCTTTCAACACAAAATCCTCGATAGATCATTAACAAATAATACATGAGGTTGAAATTAAAATCAATACCACCAGCAATAAATTAGCTCCAGCAAAAAGATACCTGTCTTTCCAGAGGCGGTGCAAGCCCCCACTCATAAGATCATTCATGAGGTCATAGTTTGAAGCCACGTTCGAAAACACCTCTCCAACCAGCTTCGATTTCTCTTGCTCAGGTACTTCCCTAAACCCTTTTCCATATTACATCACAGCCATAGTAGAGAACATGATTAGCCCTTAGCACCCACATCCTACAACCCAGTTCTCTGAAACGAATCGAAGATGAATTGAAGACGTATGCATTCGAGATTTAACACTTTGGGGTTTCGGTTTGGAATGTTCAGTGCATACTGATCATTCCATTTTAAAAGCGTGATTTTAACACCAGAAGTTAGAAAGCCGAGCCTGCCTGCTAACCAGAGAAATTACAACTGCTACTTGTTTGTTTAGATTTTCCAAGTGACAAAGCCAAAGAATGCTAGCAAGCAAAAGAACCAATATATCACACGAAATCCGAGCCTGGAGTAAGTTGGTCGTTAAAAACCTATGTTTAGTAGAGGTTGCAATCCATTTCCTTTCCTCTATCGATACCTTTGTCTTAAACGAAAATGCAAAAGTCTCTCCAACATCAGCACTTGTCAGTATGATTCTCCGCATAAACCCTACTCCACCCAAACCACCTAACCCATCAAATTTGATGCGGTCACTGCAGCCTCTACAAGATTTGCCCCACATATCTCTGCTTATGCATTCCCCATCTCTGAACGCCAATTTTCCAACCCCTCACTCTCACCATCTCTCAAACCCAACATAAAATGCAAAAGGCTCATCATCGGTGCTCACCAAAATTGGTGAATTTGGAATCAGGACTCTGTTGCGGGGATTCCGGCTGTTCCAGAGGACCCAAATGGAGACCTCTGTAGACACCGCGATGCCAGAGACGTACGCATCCTCGCCACCGCAGCGCCATCGCCATCACTGCAAACACTCTTCACAATCTGCTCATAAAGTTGACGATTCCGTGTAACCGCAAGCTTAGCAGCATCGATTGTAACCCAGTTTCTTCCTGACGGTGACGAGTGGCACACGTACACAGAACTCAAAATTTAACACGTCCCCCGGAATATGGTTGCGGCTGCTGTGTGTGAGGTTGCTTGCCGGTCATGTGTCAACTTTCATTGACGGTCATGTAGAGTATCATCCTTGTAATCGACGGGAAAAATTTGCCGATGCATTCGGTTGGAGTGGTCTTCATCCTCGGCACACCTCAGTGTTCATCCATGGGAGCAGTTTTGTAGCGGACACTGTTATTGTGATTGCACAGTCGAGCTGAAGTTACAGTTGCAGCCATGGCGCCGTCAGCGCGCCTCCAGGGTGCTTCCGCCCGGCCTCAGGCTCCTGTAAGTCTAGCTTTATAATTTTCGGAAGCCTTTGCAGTTTGTTCGGATCGAATTTCAGGATATTTGGGGTTGTTGGGGATGTGTGTGTTTTGGACTTGGTTCAATTAGTAGGGTTTCTGGTTCAAGGTTTAAGGATTCAGATATCGAATTACGAAATAGTTAAGGATTGTTTAGTTATTAGAGACTTTTAGGTTATATTTTCTGTGAGGATTTTGAATTGATCTGGTTGCACGTATGTTTGGTACGATGCAGGCGATTCCGGTAGTGAAGTCTAGGAAGGAGAAGCGGAAGGAAGCGAGACGGGCTAAAACCCAGCGACGACTTCATCAGTGGGTGATTCATCAGGCTGGAAAGCGGCGTAGGGCTCAGAAAGCAGCTGAAGAACAGCAGCCCGCGTCAGAAGATCCATCGTCGCTTGTGAAAGTTAAGGAAGGTCATGAGTCTAAGCAGGAGATTCCTCAGCAGGAGAAACCTAAGTTGGTCACTGCTGTAGCACCTGCTGTGGAGCGTGAAGGTGCCCGGAGCAGAACGCCGCAGAAAGATGAGAAGAAGGCGAAAAAAGGGAAAACCAAGTTCGAGGAATTTCTAGAAAGGGACTTACAGAGGGCGGCACTTATCAATGCAGAGGCAGATTTAGCTCTTGAGCGCAGGTTGGCTAAGAAGCTTAAAGTCAAAGGAGGCAAACTGGGAGGTTTCGACGATGGGATGGCTGACATTCTAGATGGTCTCGGCGAAGGTGCTGAGATTTTAGAAACCGAGGAAGCGGGTTCCAGGGGTCGCGTCTCTCAGAAAAAGAAATCGGTGCCTGACGCAGAACCTCTTTCGCTAAAGAAACAAAAGCAAGTGGAGAGTGAAGATGACCTAATTGGTAGTGACCATGAAGATAGTGATGGTTCTTTGCAAGATATGTTGATGGATGATGAAGATGGCTCGAGCCTGAGTGGAGCTGATTCAGACGATGCTGAGGACGAGCAGTCGGGGAGCGAGGTGGAGGATCATGAAGAGTCAGGATTAGAGCTACAAACGAATGGAAGTGAGGGTGATTCAGACAGTGAACAGGTAGATGACTCTGACCCGGGTTCAGATGAGGAAGGAGAAGAAGATGAAGCGGAGGATTCTGATGACGATGTCAAGGATGTTAATCTACTTGATGAAGCAAAACCAAAGGTAGAGAAACTGACTGAGAGGAGCAATCGGAAAGATGGCGATACTGACATCTATGGGAGGAAGAAAGTAGATGCTGCAGTTAAATATGTCCCTCCTCATTTGAGAGGAAAGTCCAGTGACTTATCTGAAGAGACCATCCGCATCCAACGACGTCTCAGAGGTATGATCTTGATTGCTTCCTTGCGTTGGATTTCCCTAGTTTTAATGTGGACCATGGCTGCATTTAAGGTACCTTGTTTTGTATAATTTTTTTCCATCAACCAATCGTGGTATTTTTATGTATATGTACTTCCGTTTACAGGGTTCTGTTGTTACAGGTCTCCTTAACAGGCTTTCTGAGGCAAACGTGGAATCGATAGCTTCTGATGTCTCCCTTCTTTTCCAGGTTTTTTAGTTTTTATTTTTTTCTTCTTTCGTGAAAAACTGTGCATGCTGGGAGTACTTTTCTTTTTTTAGATTCACTGAATTCTACTGATTGTTTTGATTGTGTGCCTGTTAAAAGATGTAATATCCATAGTTGTAGCATGTAGAGTCACTCCTACCCTGATTTTGCTGTCTTTTTTTTCGTTTTTCCTCTCTTGTATCTTCATCTTTTACAGCTTCTATTGAATTTCTGAAAACTCTTTTGTTTCTATTTTCTGGTAGTAGACAGATTTAGATCATAATTGAGATTCAACGGGGGCCTGTTGTTGTATGCATGCTACACAGTAAAACTTGTATTTGTGAGAATAGTTCCTAGCGTTGAGAAGTTTATAAATCAGTAATAATCATCGACTCGCAGGCACATGGGCGACGCATGGTAACTGAATTAGTGACTGATGAAATCATTGGTGCCTGTTGCGGAGGTCCTCGAGGAAATGATCAGTAAGTGTCTCGGGACACGTGCCTCATTTTTTGAGGGAGTTTGGATATCTCTAGATGTAGAGGGGATAGATTGTTATATGTTGGCATTTGGTATTGGTTTCCCTCTTGATGTTGTTTCTTGTTGGCCTTGATTGTTAAAATGAAACATTACTTATCCTATTTTCACATCTTGTTGGCGCCCGCCATCTCATCTACTATCAAGATTTTTTTTTTTTTTTTGAATGGTTCAAGAGTTCTGTTATTTCCTGTTGCACTTTTTGAACTCTGTGTGGGAGGCATCTGCGTCAATAACGTCTTATGTTATCGATCAAGATTTGCAGCAGTGTTTGCTGCATATGTGGCTGGAACAGCAACGATGGTGGGTATGGATTTTGGAGCGAAATTTTTAGCTTCTCTCGCTATTGCATTTGAGGTAATTTCGAGCTGATAGCTTTGCCTCGTCAATCTGGTCAACAGGTTTTTAATACATCTTTTAGCGAAGCTTGTCTTTGTAAAATTGAGGGTAAAGTTAGGTAAGTTATTGGGGCATCTGAGTACTTGTGATAATCGTGAATTGGCATAATGATTCATCAGTTACATCTTCATCTTTGCTGTCAGGCTTATGGTTTCTTTGCCATAGGTTATCTGGAATTGTAATCAGGTTTTTGGGAGTCTATTTTACAGTAACGTAGTCCTCTTTGAATTGCAATTTCTCATTGTGGTTTTTTAATTTAATTTAATTTTTGGTATCTATGGTATTACAGGAACAGTATGAAAAGGATGACAGCCTTGCATTGCGAAATCTTGCGCTGCTTTTTGCTAGCTTATACTCCTTCAACCTTATTTCTAGGTAATATTTGTAAGAATTTTCTTTATCATTTCTTGAATTTATTTTCGGTTTGTTCATGCGTTGAAGATGCGGGCGCTAATTTATAGAAGTATTTCTGTTGCATCTCTTGTATGTTAGAGAACTAAAAATGACAGATTAAAGAACCTTTGGGCGACTCTACAGTGTAGGAGTTGTAACAACTTAGCTGGTGGTATTTTACAGTTCATTGAATGAACTAGACAACTTACGTGTGAAAAAATGGTTGCACAGCGAGCTGGTGTATGATGTGTTAGGCATGCTGTGCAAACGCTTTGAGGAGCTTGATGTTGCCACTATTTTGGCCCTCTTACAATGTGAGAAATTGCCTCTCTTTCCTGAATTTGCGATTCTAATTCAATGCAAATTTTACTCACGTATGCTCGTTGGCGCGCATCTGTATACATTGCATCTCTCGTTCTGGAGTTTATAACATAGATTGATGTGTTTGAGTACGTCATTTTTCGCTACTTTTCGGAATTCCTTCATTCTCCGTCTTCATGGCGGCTTTGGTACGATGCTTGTTCTCATTCCACGGCACCCTGGTATTGCTAATGTGCAGCATGTGGGATGGGTCTCAGAGCTGCAGACCCAGCATCAATGAAAGAATTTGTCGTCGCTGTACAGCAACGCACAGCTGAGCTGAAGGCTACCCTCTCTGGCAACAATAATGGTAAACCTGTGGATCTTGGTAAAAGGGTGAGTTTGATTTTACTTATAACTGGTTTGCCACGTTGTAATGACAGTCTTCATAATCTTCACTGTCGCCACATATTCGTGGAACACTTGGAATGGAACATCTTTGCTCTTGTACAAAATTTTAAACCCCCTTGATTGCTTTTTCTGACTTTGTATCTCCTCTTTTGGTATTTTCAGTATAAATACTATTCACATGTTCCGTTTCACGAGCTTACAATGAAGTGGTGCAGTAAGTTCGAGTACAGTTTTACAACTTTCTATTATTTTTTCATTTTTGTGATATATAACAAGCGTGTATGATACTATTGCGTTAAGCAGGTTCAATTCATGCTGGATATGATCTGTGACATTAAGAATAACAAGCGGCGAGCCAAGGATGATCCCGCCCATTACATGCGCCTCAAGAAATGGCTCCAGAAAGTAAGTGATGCATGTAAACTGAACGCAGGCTTCAGAATTAATACTTTCATCTGATACTTTTGACACGTTTAGATTTAGATCTAATACTGTTGTAATTATAACTGAAACTTTAACGCTGAGGTATGTGTGTGGCACTTATAGAATTAAGAAATATATTTTGAAATAGATAGGCACATGGAAAGGTAGAGATTTATTGATCAATTATTTTCTGTGATTCCTCAGCTTGGAGTTGAGGATGTGCAATTACGATCTGTCACGTGGGAAAAGCTATTAGAGCCAGAGAAAAAGGGCCAGTGGTGGTTGCCAGGGCCGCCAGGTGGAGAGGATAATTTGGCTGGTACAAGGGCAGAGTTAGCTGGGGTCATAGACGGAGGCGCTGCTGAAGCAGACAAGATGCTCCAACTTGCAGCTTCACAACGAATGAATACTGATGCACGGCGGGCATTATTTTGTATTATCATGAGCGCTGAGGATTGTGTAGATGCATTTGAGAAGATTTTGCGGCTGAAGCTACCTGGGAAGCAAGTAAGATGGAAGGCCTTTCCACCTCCATCAATGCTGCAGCATATAATCTTTTCTTGAAGTCATTGCTCAACTATTTGAAGTTTTGGAGAGTAATGGAATTTGTAGAAAACATTTTTCCAATTATTATTCATAGAGGGCTTTGATTACTCTTCTAATGGGATCAGGCACGTATCACCTATATTGCTATTTTGGTGCAGGATCGAGAGGTGGTGCGAGTTATTGTGGAGTGTTGTATGCAGGAGCGGGCATACAACCCTTACTATGCTTTGATTGTAACGAGGCTCTGCAACCATGACAAAAACCATAAATTCTCATTCCAGGTATCAATAGATCTCAGTATGAAAGGCATGTTTTGTTTGTGAGTTTTCGATTCTCTGATTCAGGGAAGGATGATTTTTTATTTCTTACTTAGTTTTTAAATTGTTTTGTCACCCTTTTTTTCGTAACTGATTACGCATTACTCTTACCCACTGTGCAGTATTGTCTTTGGGATCACCTCAAGCAGCTAGATTCAATGGAGCTTCGACGAAGCACAAATCTTGCCCGCTTGACCGCAACCCTAATCGGATCCTCCTCGATTTCACTGTCAGTTGTAAAGGTTATTGATTTTGTTGACATACAAAAGCTAACTCCGAAGGTCCTTCTACATTTCCGTATTATTTTTGAGTACTTGCTTGGGGAGTACAGCAATGAGGTGGTTTGGAAGGTTTTCTCACGTATTGCAAGCACAGCAGAGTTGGCTGGCCTGAGAGAGGGAATAGCAATCTTTCTGCACCAACGCTTTTTGAAACAAGTGAAAAGTTCAGAGAATAGTGATATTTTAGTTAAGAGGTGTAAGCTTGCCAAAAAAGCGCTGGCTAACGTTTCTAATTTGCCTTATGGAGGCCAAAGTAGAGAATTGTGATCCTATTTTTTATGTTACTTATTCTGGATTCTCTTAATGCCGCTTTGAAAATTTCACATAGCTGCAGCTTTTCTCACTCAACCACTAGATTCTGTTCATTTATGAAACGGGGAAGTTCCTGACGTAGTTTTGCTCATGATTGTGCAGTTTACTTGTCAATTGTTGTTCTTAATCATCTAATCTACATTCCAAAAAGGATTTTCACACACAGTTGAACTTAGAATGAATTATACCATTAAATAGTAGAAGTAACTACATGAGTCTGTCTTTGATCTGATTTCCTTGACCAATAGTTTAACATTTTTAAAGAATGTTAGACTGCCGAAGGATGTATTCATTGTTATATAGAGCACATGAAATGAAGCGAAGGTTGCAGTCGAAAACTGCCATTTGTTTGTAATCTTTGAAAGCATGTGTATATGTATGGATTCATATGATTTTTTTAAAACAATTACTTCCAAAATCATTTGAATATTTTTTTCATAATTTTTATCGAAAAGTCATACAAAATTCACATGTGGTGAAAGCGTGTTTCATTTATCTTATTTTGGAAAACTAAGCATGTTATAGCTGTGAACATTGGATTCTACTAATTATGCTAGCTGTGTTGAAGTAAAAGCAAACCTAATGCATATTTGGTGGTGAATACAGACTTCCAACTTTTTTAGTGGGTAACATTAGAGCTCTCTACAGAAGCTCCATAATTTAATAACCAATATAAAAATAAATATTATTGGCACTTTGGCTCAATGCTTAAAGTGTTGGCTATACATCACAATACACAAGTTGAATAAAAACATGCATTTGAATGTTACAAAATAAAAAATATATAAAAAATAATAAAATATTGGTTTGTAAGGAATTATTTATGGAAATTTTCTTTACAAAATTAAGATTAATTTTTATGATCAAATTATTTAAATATCACATTGTTAACAATTACTAATTGTATATATAATTATAAAATTGCAATAGATTTAATCTATAAGTCTAAAGTATTGAGGTTCTATTATACTTATTCACAACCAATAATATGCACCTTCTTTCTTTAATATAATTTTCCAAGTTGTATAAAAATTATGCATTTCAATCATAAAAACTCTAAGAATATTATTGTTGATATAATAAACCATAAAATCCCAATAACATAACATTGTAAAGTATAGTTTGGAAGGAACTAATAGAAGTGGTGGTTAGCTATTAAATTGTTATATTATTGTGATGCATACTAGTCATAATAGAAGCCAAAAGTATAATCCTAATTGAAATTGCCAATATATATATACACAACCTATATATTAAAGACAAAGATGCTTATGTGCATGCATCTATCCAAAAAACATTACATCTCTTAATGTGTCCATGCATTCATAAGTTTATCCAAAATTGTTAATCAATTTATGTCTTATTTAAGTATCTCAATAAATAAAAAAGATAGAAAAAACTCAACATACCAAACCCACACTCTATGGATTTTAAGTATATTATATATTGTCTACTTTTCAAAAAGTACATGATATTTTATTATTATATTTTGTTGTTGTGATGCTATTTTTTTTAAAAAATCTTTTTTATAATTAATTTCCACTTCCTCTATAAATATTTAGGGCCCTATTATTTTAACATATTACTTCTAAAATAAAACAAGGCACTCTAATGCAAATATATATATATATATATATATATATATGATGTTGCTATTACCACCTCAATTTTTGCTATTGACATCCCAATTTGCCATCCAATAAATGCTACCATGGCTTTTGCTAATGCCACCCTAAGTTGTCCTAAACTTGAGTTGTAGACCAAGATACACTTTTCTCAACTACCAACATTGTTACCAAAGTTGATTGTATCAGCTTGTGACTCTTAATTAGTCCCGTTAGCTATTGTTTGTGAAGAGAGGTGGATAGATCACCTAGACTAAGAACATATAAGAGGAATAATAATACCAATATTTGAAAGAATTATACCAAATTATAAAAGACCATGCATCAACCATATTGCATTTGGCTTCTTTGTAAAACTTTGATTTTTTATTTATATTAAGATTGCACAAAAAAAAACATTGATTAAAAAAAATTGTTGAAGGCTTTGCCTCTATTCCTCTAAAAAAGAGGACTTATCGCCTCCCTTTCAACCTCCATGTTGATTTAACTATGTAGGTCAATCCACATTTTTGAAACAAGTCTATTCAAACATTTAACTAGGATCTATATGCTCAACAACCACATGTATTGGAGGATTTATATTGCGGCAAGGACATGTCCATTTATTATGGCCAGAGGTGCTACATTGCCCACATCTCTCCACTCTCTTTATTGCATACTCAAAGATAAATAAGTTGTGATTGGTTGAAAACTTCACACTATTTTTGGTGCATATAGGTTGGTCCTTTGACTACAATAGAAGAGGATTTATAAGAGTTAGTATCTAGCTTATTTGAAGCTATGCAATTTGTGCACACATAATGGTATGTTGTGTAAAAGATCAATAGAGGTATTGATGTTTAAGCTAACAAAGGTGATGATAAAATTCTTGAATATAGTTAATTATATTGTTGTGCACCACTTGTTGTGCAAAAACATCATACAAATGGTAGTGTGGATGAATAATATTGAGCAGAATAGGTGCATCTTAAAGAATAGCAATTATATAGGCAGCTAGTAAGCCCATGGTCTAATTGAAGGTATCTATGCCTACTAGAAGTGATGTGTTAGTAATTACTAGTTGCCTTTGAGCGTCCAATAACTTCAAAACATAATGTGATACTTGCCTTACAAGCCTAGCAAAAAGTGGTCTATGTAGTGTATGTAGCACAGTTAGATGTTCTTTAGCCTCAACTGCCATAAATTCAATAACTTGATAGATAAGTATGCGCATATTGTTTTCTTGCATAAGATGCAAATTGTTGATGGATACTTGGACAAAGCATTTAAGTATCAAATTTGATCCTTTTATGCACAATGTCATGGTATTTTCAAGGTAGAGGCAGTTATTGGTCCATGCGCTTATAAACTTGTGTTTTAATGGAAGCCAAGTTTATTCTAGAAATCTAAGAATTTCTAAAACATCTATAAAATTGAAATAAAGTTCTTCCCATAGGTTACCAAATTACACCAACATGTTTGCACAATATATGATTGCCCATGCCTTCATCAACTCCTTGCATTGTTCTCTATTACAAACAAGTTTCTTGGTCTTTGTTAATACATTTTTATCAATGTGCCATCAGCAAAGTAAGTGACGAGAATTAGGAAGGAAAATTGAAATGGCATTAGCTAGTGCTAAGTCAGCATTTGTGACTAGGACTACTAAAAATTGGCTGCTAATAAATAGATCCTTGATTTACATGAGAGCCCACATGTACCTAGCAATAACCTCCTCCTCAATAAAGACAAAGCTTATAAAGAAGGATGTATTGCGATATGTGCAACCAACAACAATCAATAATAGCATGTAAAAATGGTTGGTTTTATAGGTGTAATTCATTAAATAGACAGAGAAGAAGCGCAATGCCAAGGCAATCAAGTTTGCATGTACAAAAAATAGACAGAGAAGAAGCGCAATGCCAAGGCAATCAAGTTTGCATGTACAAAAAATAGACATTGAATGTTGTCATTTGCATTGCACTCCACCACATGGCAATAGCTGCTTTCCTTCAATTCATTCAATAATATCTAAATAGGCAAATATCCAACAAGAATCTTGTGACATTATTTTGCCTTTATATTGTATATAGTCTTTGCAATTAACCCCTGGCCATTCTAAGGCTTAAAAAAACAGATAAAATACTTGAGGTTCAATACCAACTTGTGAGTTCCTAAAAAAAAAATTCACGCATAACCACTTTTAGAAGGCTTTCGACACAACAGCTTATGCTATCTATGCCTTAAAAATACACCTCTTCACACCATCTTGTAAGGCGCAGATGCTCCAATCTCGTCAACAACTCAACAATTTAGGAACAGAAACCCCGCCTTTAAAACACTCAGAGATATGACAAAAAACACTGCAATTCGACTCCAAACAGATCATCTTTGCAAAAGCCCAAGTCATTTCAGAAGAGTTAATCATATTGTTCCCTTCAAGCATTACGCTTTCAAAGTACACACCTTCTAAAGATCCAAAAAACGGAACGCCAATAATCGAAGTACAAAGACCAGCTCCAGATCGCTTCTTAAACCCTGAAAACCCTAAACTTCCCAGAGCATCTTCGATTGCATACACCAGGATCGACGACTCACAATGCGGTTTCAAAACATTTGAGCAGGCAGCAGAGCATTGTACTCAGACCCCAGCAATCTTACGGCAACTTGAGAGCGAGTAGAAGCCCACATGGCTATGGCGGCCATCGCTGAGACGCCCCTCTCCGTAATGCCGATCACGGCTTGGATGAATGAAGTGTTGTAAATGGATGATCAGTTTGGAACGCTCTTTTTCTTTGTAATTTTTGCCGGCCAATTGAACCATATCGAGGAATATTTTTGCCGGCCAATTGAACCATATCGAAGTCAGGGTTACTAACTTTCAGGAAGAGGACCAAGGTCTCGTAATACTTGGTTGTTGACGTGTTTGATGTTGCCTAAAAGAGTAGACCATTGTTCGTCGCGTGGTTGATTGGCAACTTGCCAAAGGAATGCTCAGCAATAACAGGAGACCCGTTTCTCAATGCGACTGTCAACTGACAGAGACCTGAAGAAAAATCTCCTCTGATGGGGCGACCATGCTGGGGATCGAACCCAGAGTCTCTTGCTCCGTAGGCAAGCGCCTTATCCATTGGGCCACACGGTCGTCCATTCTCGGGAACAACAACCCGGATGGTTGTCTACGATCTAGATACGCTATTTAATGACACAAGCGTTACTATCGCGTCGTGAATGAAAAATCTCATTTGGACTGTTCACAAGTAGAGGTTTCCTACTTACGCAAATACGCAGTTGGTTTAAATGACTACAAATCCAGATTTTCTTAGCTTTATTCTCTCTCTTTCGTCTTTTGAGAGAACAGGAATGGTACAGTGGGCATCTTCAACTGAACCAGTGAAAATTTTTGATCTTCCCAAGATATGGAACTCACATTTCATGAGAATTTGAACAGAATCAGGTTGCGTTGATACTGCAAGATATTCCCTCCATTCACGAACTGGATGCTTTGATTACCCAGCAAGAAGGCTTGAAAGTAGCGCGTGAGCAAAACGTTGAAGAAATTTCACTCGGTGAATATAATACAAAAATTATGAACCACATTCATCGCATCAATAACCGACTGAACAACTCCTTGTTAGAGTTTCACCTGCCATACAGACACTAGCTGCATCCTATGTAACTCCCTAGCTAAAAAATAATGTACATGGCCTATGTCCACCAGAATTTTGCATGGTTTAAAAAGATGTCTTCACTACCCGCCCTTTCTCCACATGAGAACCGAACCTAGCTTGTGAGCTATGAAGTTCACCCTCAACGTGGAGAAAATAAAACTTAAAAGGTTTTGAACGTCTCGATGTGTACAGGAGAGTTCGCACTACAGTAATCAACTTCCACTGGAAGCTCTAAATGTTGCTGAGGTCCTTCTATCATGAAGTTCACAGCTTCGGCCTTGACTTCTAGAGAGGATCTCCCAAAAAACAAAGAGAGCTTCACTTCACGACCCTTGTCCTTCTGCATGTCCCTCGATATGTCGATCACGATTTCACCTTCTTTCTTAACAGAATGCCCTAGAGCGTATCTCGGCTCAATTTCATCACTGCTGAAAAGCTGAAACCTTATACTTTTCTGGCCTCGGGTTACTGGCCGTTGTATCCTGCTAATGCAACTGTCCACTCTAACCTTGTCGCCCTTTCGCACGAAGATTTGGAACCGCCTCCTGCACTTCTCTACTCCGTCGACAACTTTCATGTATTCAGGTGGATCCACTCCTCTGTCGAACTTGTACGTACAACTAAAACCATATGTTCTCTTACATACTCTAGATTCGATAGTATCAGGGTTCAGAGCCAATGCAACAGCACCCTGACATACTGCACTTCCCGGATTTGGGGGGCTAAGAATGTGCGATACTACGCCTGAGAACCTCCGTCTGATGTTTTCCATAAGGTAAGGAGATGCTGCAAACCCTCCTACCACTACAAGCATCTTCACCGTGCCCACTTGATCCAATTGACGAGATATGAGCCTCAAGTTCTCTTTTACTACGGGATCAAATATTGACTGCATCTGTTTGTACGTAATCTCTAATTCGTCGTATGATTCTCTTTCAGGATTACCCAACCTCTGGTCGTAGGCCTCCCACAGTGCCACTAACCTTGGTGGAAGGTTGAGATCGATGGTTTCTCCTCTAGTTGCAGGATCACCGAAGCTAGACTTGGCAGTTTCCCACGACTTCATCAAAGCAACCTGAACATTGGGGTGTCTCTCTAAACACTCCCTAAAGCAAGGCCCAATAGTTCTGTGCATAAACTCCATGAATCGAGCATCCACGTATGTGCCGCCACACAAGCCCCCCGAGCTGGTAGTCACTTCCTTCACTCTGTAATTACTACCCGCAGAGATAACCTCCTGCACAACAATGTCAGAGGTGCCGCCACCTATGTCTGCTACCAGGAGCTTGTCCCCAACTTCAAGAAACTCTTCATTCATGACTTTGTGACAATGAAATGACGCGGCCTCCGGCTCCAGGACCATAACAAGTGGGTGGGGACTCCCATCAACCCCACCCACCAAACCTGCATTTACCATGCAGTTTTTCATCACTGCCTTAGCAGCAAAATCCCAAATGGACGGAACTGTTATGCACCACTGGATCGCCTCCTTCGTCATTCCAGCTCCGTAATGATCTTGTAAGGTCCTGAGGATAAGACCTCCCATTTCACGCAAGTAATCTGTAATCAGTACATCCACCTTAAGCCAATCCGGGAGTTTTGGTGCGGTTGATGGTGCGGATGACGATGATGCTAGGTGAAGCTTGAATCTAACAAAGAATTGTCCAATTGTAGGTTGTGATGGATCCTCGTTTGGATCACTTGAGCGATGCCTGCGCACTGTGAGAATATCTTTCTCGTACTCTGCACGAGCAGGATAACCCCATGACTTGAATTTCCAACCGCCCACACCGTCAGCTCTTATTTTGTAGTAGCAAGCCGTTACAGTTTTGCAGTAATGCTTTTCCCCGGTTGCCTTGGGATAGTCAAAGTGCGCATAAATCTTCTCTGGGTCCGTAACGTGTGCGAAGGCAAACCCGGAGTACGTGGTTCCAAAATCAAGGCCCACCACCACCCTAGGTTCCACAGAATTGATTGGACTCTTCGCCATCTTTCAATGCGTTGCTACCTTCAATTTCTCCCACTGAGCATCTGCTGTAGTTGAGCACCGATTACAATGACAACAGATATCTGTCTTGGTACCCAAAAAGGTCGATGATATGCACTTAGCGTTGTCAGCCTGAAGTTGGGAGATGGGACGCTGCCTAGAGACGTCCTGCATGGAACCCACCACGCTAACACACAGCCTTTTCGCCGAAAAACTACTCTTGGAACAATGCCTACAAGGTACACAGCGAATTTTGTACATTACAAACTTGTTATGTTTAATTGCCAAACTTCCAACACCCATTGCAAAACACCATTAATCGCAGCTACAACTTAATTTTTAACAACAAGAAAAATAAATAAATAAAATATAATATGATACACTAATCTTAGTTATATTAAAGCAAACAATGGCTGCTAAACCATAACTTTAAACTATGCATCGTCAATACAGACAGAACAGCCACTAAACCCTGCGCCCCTTGAACCAACAATTGTCTAGCAGAACCCCCATGTATAGACGAAACTCAACTACTGCTCAAATGAAAGCTTTTAATACACAACAACAAAAATCTTTGCAAACACCAAAATTGTAAAGTGGTGCAGTACTCACGAATGCATCCATTTGACAAAACCTTGAATCAGCGGCGTGGTCGTTGCGCCTCCAAATCACGACGTCTCCCTCCTCCACAACACAAAATACAAACTAACCTCTACATGAAACTCCTCCAACAGGCGCGTACACCGACCTCGCACAAATCTCTAACAGCTGGTTCCACAAACCAATCAACACCCTCACTAGACCCTATTTGTCGGTATGCATCACAAAGAAATATTTCCCTTGGCAGAGCCCACCTACATGCTCACCACCTACACGCGGTGAACACACGACTTCGCTAACCAGACCCCGTTCGTTCCAAATGAACTTCGCCTCACGTTCCACCCAGCAGCGCAACCTCCACACGTTCAGAAAAGCGACTTTCTTGGAGACCCGATGTCTACATGGAACGGCTAAAGAACAAAACTATATGGGTAAATCGAAGCAAGTGGCCACGTAATATCGGCACTGCAATCCCCGATTGCAACACAATCGGTACAAGTTCGTCCGTTCAAATTTACCCTTCTGTTGATTCGTAGTAGTGGTGGCCGTCGTCGTCGTCGTTGGAAGTGCGGGCTGGAAGTCCAGGGTCTGATGGGATTCGCCGAGCAGCGAAGAATGAACTGAGCGAAGCTAAATCAGGGTAAATGATGACGGTCAAAGGAAGTATTTGCGGCAAGAGGAAGGCTCGGAGCGAGTAGGTGGGGTCGGGACACATCCAGCCATCGTTGACGACGTCACCGTGCGGAGCTGGAGCCTGCCTTCACGGCGAGAGTTGCCAACCTTCGCAGCCTGTCAACCCATCTCTCTCACACACACACACTCTCTCTCTCGCTCTCTCACACACACACACTCTCTCTCTCGCTCTCTCACACACACACACTCTCTCTCTCGCTCTCTCACACACACACACTCTCTCTCTCGCTCTCTCACACACACACACTCTCTCTCTCGCTCTCTCACACACACACACTCTCTCTCTCGCTCTCTCACACACACACACTCTCTCTCTCGCTCTCTCACACACACACACTCTCTCTCTCGCTCTCTCACACACACACTCTCTCTCTCGCTCTCTCACACACACACACTCTCTCTCTCGCTCTCTCACACACACACACTCTCTCTCTCGCTCTCTCACACACACACACTCTCTCTCTCGCTCTCTCACACACACTCTCTCTCGCTCTCTCTCACACACACTCTCTCTCTCGCTCTCACACACACACACACTCTCTCTCTCTTACACACACTCTCTCTCGCTCTCTCTCACACACACACACTCTCTCTCTCTATCTCTCTCACAAACACACACACTATCTCTCACACACACACACTCAGACAAAGAGACAGTTAGAGAGTTACCCCGCATGTGCAGGTGAGGAAAACCCCCGCAGACTTCTACTACTGTAGGAAGCGGCACAGTTCCCCCCTCCCCCCCGCCTTTCCTTTTTTTCCTTTACCCTTCCCTCACTCCTGGGGCTGGCTTTGCAACACGGCATGGAAGCCAGGGACGGAGGAGGAAAGTAAAAGAAGGGAAAGAAATCGAAGATAAAAGAAAAAGGAAAATGACGGTGGCATCCTAGCTGGCTCCGTGGCTGCCATCCTGGCGGTACTTGTTGCACGATCTCAATGCATTCAATGCCATGGGCTGGCTGTCGGTATCCCCTGGAAACTTGCGATGAAGCACCCTCACACCCCCCACAACAACAATCTCAACACTCACTCTCATGTTTCCTTCTCTCGTTCTCTCTCTTTTCGTGTGTGTCTATCTGTCTATTTCTTTCTATATTTCTTCATATGCATCTATGTATGTATGTATATGTTGTTTTTTTGTTTTACAGTACAATCTGATCATTTTTTCTTGTAAAAGTCAACATCAGTATCATCCTTTTTTTTGAAATCTGACAGTATTATTAATATTGAATGTTTTTAATAGTATTTATTGTTAAACAAATTTAACATTAAATTACTATAAGTAATAATGAATACAACAAATTACTATAAATATTGAATCATGCAGTACAAAATATCTTACACAGCTTAAAATCATAAAAAGATGTAATATTTAACATGCCTCATGGATCAAGGATTGTTGATTCATATTAGAAAAATATATAATTCAAGAAACAATATATCACAAATAATAAAAACATAGAGAAGTACATAGATTAAAGAATTTTATTTACCAGTTAATAAAAATTTAAATATTTGATCAATTCTTGGTCAAAATCTAATTTTTACTACTAAACAATTCTTTAAAAAAGTGGTCTATAAATACAGTATCTTTTATGATATTGAAAAGAGTAGTTTTATCCAATGATTTTAAAATTCTATATTATCAAAGTAAATAAAATAAAAATATGAATTTAAATAGATATGGATTCAAAAAATATATTTTTGAGAGTATGAATAAAATACTTTTTTTTTGTAACAAAGTAGAAGAAATATATACTCTTATCAAATACAACACATCCCACATTACAATTTAAATATTTAAATACTAATGTATATTATATTAATTTTTAATTATAAAACAGAGTAAAATAGGATATAAAATTTGAATTTGATCTAATATAAAAAGAATTGTATTAAACTTTTGTATATGACAAAATTCTTATATTTTACTTTCTACACATACTACTTTCTATAATACTTGAGTATTAGTGCATGGTTTTATAAACTTAAATGAATAACCACATTTAAGTTTATAGACTTCAAAATATTTTATAAAGTATTGGCAATTAGAGTCTAATTGTCCGTATACACATATTTACACACTCATACACACACACACATATATTTATCACTCACAGAAAATATTCAAAATTTCAAAAAAAGTTCATTGGCACTCCTTTTAGCCATTTCAAGTTGACTATGAGTTGTCAAGCCAAAACTCTGTGAAGCCCATTCAGGATTCATGTAACTACTAGTAATTGGAAATTGTTTCACTCATGTGGGTTCATTCTTTTGTTTAAAATCTAAAACCATAATAAATAATTTGAGCAGGTATCATATGTAATTTTCAGCTATGTATAAAAGCCCACACCTCTCTCTCACTCTCTATATACACACACACACACACACACACACATATATATATATATATATATATACACATACATAAACAGACAAACTTATTATATTGGAGTTTATCAGTGGTGTGCATGTTCTTGTCACATAGTGGACAAAGTCAAAGTTGTCCTCCATGGCTGGATAACAAATAAATAATTAATTAAACACACATACTTGTCCAACTGATTGTTGCAAGAAACGAATATCTCCAGCAGAACAAAAAGAAGGTTCTTTAGAAAAAGATAAATAAATGATTGGGAATATTAATATTAATAATAATACTATTGAATGTGCAATCTCTAAACAAATGGGGGTTAGCTTTTGAATGCTAAAGCTTCTTTTGGTGATGCTAGGTACATAAATGTGAATTGGCTTGAAGCAGGTCCACTCCTAAATTCTATCATGGAAACTACAAAATAAATAATTATATAATATAATAAAAATAAAATAAATAAATGCAGAAGTAACCAAAAAGAAAAAAGAGAGTCAAAAGAAAATTGTACATACATGTGACCTTCAAATTGTATATGAAAAATTCACACACACATATATATATATATATATATATACTTGCATTGGAAGTACCATGTTTACTTTTTATTATTTTTTATTCAGTATATATATATAGATGTCATTAAATATATAAGTTGTGGTTTATAAAAAGAAATAAATTTATGTTCATAAAAACTATTACATATATTATACAACTTTTATATATTTGTTTTGATGTGTAATACTTGTATATTTTTGTTCTTAATAATTAGATGTATATTATTTATAAACAACATGTCAAGTTATAAATAGTTTAAATTTATACTTTATCATAAATACGAATTTAAAATTTATAAGCAAATAATGTCATTTTATTTACACATTTTAACACTATTTCAAAAGCATCAAATTTATGAAATATAAAATAAAATCATAACCACACTAATTTTTATGCAATTCTCATTTAATAACAAATTGTTTATTTATTTATTTATTTATATTTTTGTAGCTTTGAGATATATTTTTTTTTTGTTGAATCTTGAGTTTGTAAATTTAAAATTCTTGATGTTTTTTGTCATGATAATACAAATGATATATATATATATATTTTTTTTCTTTCAAGTGTTTTGAATGACTCTAAATTTGAACTATGAAGCAGATATATTACAAGTGACTAGTATGGCATTCACTTGCACATGCTTCAACAATCCCAAAACATTTACAATAAACTTTAATAAACATACTCAAATCAAATCTGCCCATACATCACAAAATCAATATTATCAACAATTCAAATTTTATTTATTTATTCATGATTATTATTTCCTAAAAAAAACCACTTCATTTTCTTATGTGCAATAATATGATCAAAACAATGTTTGTATTCAAATGCACAACCAAAGGTTATTGTTATTTAGTTTGCTAGAAATTAATTTTCTAAAAAAATATTATAAATACTTATTTTCCAATTAAGATCTAATAATGATAACAATAGGAATACTTTTTTTAAGAAAAAAATCAAAGAATAAATTGAAAATTAATCACTAGATTATATTGATAATATTATTAAAAATTAATCAAATATATTAAAATAATTTTTAATTATATTATGTGTTATTAATAAATATTTTCTTTAAAAAATTTGTCATAAAAAACTTATCTGAAAAATAAATGGAAAAATAATTTCACTATTAAATGCTTGCATATAGTAAATAATAATCATTATGTAAAAGATTAATTGTTTTAGGTTTTGAAATATATCTATATCAGTTATAAAACTTTGATTGTTAAAATATATAAGAAATGAATTAGATTTTATTTTTTAAAATTTAAACTACTTTATATATACACAAGTAATTTAGAAGCATATAATTAGATTATTAAAAAAATTAAGAAAATCAAACAATTATATTCTTTTAATTATTTAAAAGACTAATATTTTTAGTTTATAAATTATAATGTTCTTTGATTTAAAAATAATAAAAAAATATTATTTTAATCATAAGTTTTATTATACAAAATAATTTTTATTTATTATAAAGTAATTTTTTTATATTTGCAACAATCCATTAGATGCATTGTGAACTTTTTAATACTTTAAAGTTATCAAATACCTTTAAAAATATTTTAAAAATAAAAATATTTTTTATTTTAAAAAATTCTAAGTTTTTATAAATACATTAATTAAAACCAACTTAATAATCTTTTTACCACTTAACTTTACAACATGCACAAATTTATTTTTTTATGATAAATATATATTTATTAAATGTAATAGAATTCATATAATTTTATCAAATAAATTAATCAAAATTAAAAAATAATTATATTATTTATTTTTTAAATAGTCACGACTTATTTTTTTATTATAAATTATAAAATATTTAATAATAATAGATTTTTAAATTTTTTATAGTATATTTGAAATATAATTATACCAACACTTTTGTTTTTTAATATCTTATCTCTTTGTGCAATATAATCTTTGTAAAAAATTAAAAATAATAAAAAATAATAAAAAATAATAAAAAATAAAATCCCATTTTAAAAAAATAAAAATTTTATATATATATATATATATATATATATATAAACTAAAACAAAGTTCTATTATTTATAGAATAGTTTTTATTATTTAATTTTATTACTACCTTTTCTAATTATTTAAAATTTATTCATATATTTTTAATAATTTAATTATTTTTATATTTAAAATATAATTGATAGTTATCTTTTATAAAAAAATACGTTTAAAATTTTCTTTAATTTATTATTAAAATATTATTCAAAATCTTAATTAATTGCATGAAAATAAGTGAGTTAAAAGATTGATCTAGAATAATAATAAATTTTAATCTAAATTTTTTTTAAACTTATAAATAATATAATAATCAAATAAAAAAAATATTTTTTTAAAATTATATTTTTTCTAATAGATTTAAAGAAAGTAATACAAATAATACAAATAGCTACATCAAAAGAAATTTGAAGAAGATATTTGTTGGTGGAAATTCAACATCAAAATTAAAGAAGGAAGTTGTCCAACATCTAGGCAGTTCTTTCATTATTTTATTCAATCTATAAGTTAGATCTTTTAAAAAAAAAATTGTATGCTTATTTAAAAGTAGCATATCTAATACTCCCATTGTTGAAATATCCCATCCAAAGATGTGATCTTCATTACAGCCTTCAAAACGTCTTCCAAATAAGATCTCACAACTAAAAGCATTCACCTTTCCAAACTCAAGGAATATTATTACAGCTTGAGCATTGGAATCAAAACTTGCATGGTTGAGTCTTGCTTCTAATGGCTCCAACCAAGGTCATATTTGGCATTGAAATGTATTGTCTTTACTTTGCTCAAGTGAAGGCTTTGAAAACTACACTAGTTTATTTGAAGCTTGCGTGGCAAACAAATCTTTTGAGTCTTATTCTCTCAATGCTTGAAGGTTTGACATAGTGATTAACTTGCTTCTACTGCTCTATTCTATCTTGGAACAGATAATTATATACTAATAAAGGCTTTAGTTTAACTCTCCTCCTCTTTATGAATATCCCTTGACTCCAATCTTTACTAAGAAGTTATTATCGAATACGTTTGGATTTATAGAGATAGAATCAATGAAATTCTTATATCTTTTGAGGCACATTGGCGAGATTTTTGGCTGGTTCCTATATGCGCTTACTAATATCATAGCTTTGCTAGTGAATAAGATATTCTAATTTATCCCACCTTCGCCGTGAATCAAGTATCTTTTCAACCTTGTATTCTTCATGGCCTTCAATTTTGATATTAGGTAGTGTTTGTTGTACTCTTCTCAAAATATGCAACTCTCTATAAGGTTCTAAAAAAGAGACATGAAAAACTAGATATATTTTTACAATGAATGGTAATTTTAAGCGATATGCCACTGGATTGATTTGCTTCTGGATAGAAAATGGTCCCAATCTTTGATAGTCCAACTTATCACATGGCCACTTAGTCTTGATATTCTATTGAAGAACCCATATTTTATCTGTAATATCAAAGCAAGCAGTTGATTTTTGAATTTATTTTTAGAAATCTTATAAGCATCTTGAGGTGCTTGTAATTGAAGCTTCTAAGTTGTTTGCTATTGCGATAACTGCTTTGCAAATCTTTCAGCCGTTGGATTGTTATTCTTTGGCGTACTCTATAGTTCAAGCTTGGAATGATATCCATAGTTGGAATAAAATGATGTCTGTTAAATTAAAATATGAAGAATATTATTATATGTAAATTCTTCTAATGATAGATACGAGATCCAATCATCTTATTGATAGTTATTGCTGTATCATAAATACTGGTTTAAAACTTAATTAACTTGTTTTGTTTGGCCGTTAGTTTAAAAATTGAAAGCCAAAGAAAGTTTAATATCCACCTTCAATATTTCAAAAAAATATTTTCAAAATTTAGATATGAATTGGAGTCCTCAATTGGACACAATATCATCTAGTAGGCCATCATATCAATATATATTGCTAAAGAAGAGCTTTGTCGTTTCTTCACTAGATGCAGTCTTTTTGTAAGAAATAAAATGAGCCATTTTTGTAAGTCAATCAACCACTACAAAGATATTGTCTAATGAATTAGATGGCAGTAGATCTATGATGAAATCCATCGAGATAAAAGACCATAACTGTCTTGTAACATACAAGGGTTGTAAGAGTCTATAAGGATGATGTCAAAGATTTTTGGACCTTGAATATATGTTCCAAGAGAGTACAAAGTCTTTTACTACCTTTCTCATTTGAAGCCACCAAAAATCTTGGGAAATAAGTTCTAAGGTCTTATTAAATCCAAAGTAACTTTTAGCTGAAAAGTCATGGCAAGATTAAAAAAGACGCAATTGTGTTGGTTCTTCTCGGATATACAAACGTTCTTCAAAGTATAGAAGGTCGTCCTCAAATTTGAATTTATTAGCATTTTCTTTGAAGCAATGCTTGACATCAAGGGCCAAAGCATCATTAGTGGTTATAGCACGCATCTCATTGAGGAAATTAAAATCAATAGGTGTTGATATAATAGTGGTGCAAAGATGAAATAGCTTTGGTTTCAACAAAGTTGTATATTATTGATCAAACACTACCTCCCCTATCCTTGATATAAGATATGATTTCCTCGATAGAGCATTAGATAATCTTTATTGCTTCCTAGGTTGGTAAGTGATAACAAAATTAAATTAAAATAGCGACATATTCTATCGAGCTTGGCGGCAATTAAGAACTCGAGCTAATATAAAATATTCAAAGTTCATTTGATCTGTATATACAATCACAAGATGCATTGCTCCTTCAAGAAAATGGTGCTATTCTTGAAAAAAATCCACAATAGAAAAAAATTCTTTATTGTGGATTTCATAATTAATTTTGGCAGTAGAGAATTTTTAAATATAAAATACAACAAAATAGAATTTATCGTCTATATCCATTCATGAAAATATAGCCTTTAGTACAAAATCCAAAGTATCACTCTCTATGTAAAATACTATTACGGACACAAAAAAAAGACTTGAAGTCTAAACAAGAAGTTCAAGAAGAATCGACAGGAACTGGATTAATCAGATGAGTAGAGAAACAACACCAGAGAGGTGAGCTAGTGCTCCAAGAGATGTGTTGTCGAGATTGAAGAACTCTTCACTTCACCTATATATCTCTACCGCAGAAGCTTCTGCCATCACCAACTAGGAGCTTTCAAGAACTTCCACCAACTATAAGCTTTTCAAGTAGCTTCCACTCAACTAGTGTTTCAAGAATCCCACCAACTGTGAAGCCGCCCACCAACTAAGAGCTTCTCAAAGAATTTCTACCAACTGGTGAAGATATTAGAAGGGTGATGTCCATTTCCTGTTAATTCTAAACTATGATATATCAAATGTTCTAAAGGTTCTAACAAGATGTCCTCGACATCACCTCCCCCTTCTAACTTTGAGGGTTCCTAGGTTTTCATTTGAGATGTATAATTTCACAAACGTAAATAAAAAAATTCGTCATTATTAGTCTCTCGTAGAATACCCAACGTCAGTTACGGTATGTATGATTGTCGGTCCTCAGAAATTCATCGAACAACGACTAATACCTTCCACTTCAGACCATGCTTGAACTTTTGTATCTTCATTGTGGAAACGACCTAAAAATATCGCTTTGCCACTACTTGCATGAGCTGGTTTAACTTCAAAGACAATTACTAATGACCTGCTGCTTAGTATTCTTTGACGTCTTCTTAGCTCTTTTAATTCTTCATCTCAAAGGCGACGTCGTGAGCTACTCGGTTGAGATGGTATCACTAGTACAATATCTACATTCTCACTAGCCATATCTAAATACACCTTGATATTAGATATCTTGATACTACGAAATACAACAAGTTATGTTTTGATAAGACTTGGATCCCTTTTTTATTTATTTCTCTAGAAAAGGCTTCATCTTCACGCTTCGTTAATGATCAGCTTTTGATTTATTAGGATATCATCAATGGAATTCTCGTACCTTTTGCAATGCATTAGCAAGATTTTTGGTCAGTTCCCATGTTCGTTCATTAATATCGTAGCCGCTCTAATGCACAAAGTACTCTAATTTATTCCATCTTTGCCATAAATCTAGTATCCTTTCTACCTCATATTCTTCATTGTTTTCAATTTCTATACTAGGTGGCGGACATTGCACTCTTTCAAGAAAAGATGATTTCCTATAAGGCTCTAATAGAGAAACATGAAAGACAGGGTGTACCTTCATAGCAGCTGGTAATTCTAAGCAGTACGCCATAGGATTGATCTGCTTCTGGATAACAAATGGTCTCTATCTTCGATAGTCCAACTTATCATATGGCCACTTGGTCTTGATATTTCGTCGAAGCAACCATATTTTATCTCCAATCTTGAAATTAGGTGCCTGATTCCAAAATTAATCCGCAGATGCTTTGTAAGACTCTTAGGCAATTTGCAATTGAAGCTTCAATGTGGTTTGAAGCTCCGATAGCTACTGCACCAATCCTTCAACTGCTGGGTTGTTATTCGCTGATGGACTTAATAGATCAAGCTTCGGATGGTATCCATAGTTGGAAAAGGATGGTGTTTTTTGAGTCGATCCATGAAGGGTGTTGTTATATGCAAACTTGGCTAGCAATAGATATGCAGTCCAATCATCTTATTGATAGTTGATCCTACATTGTAAATACTGTTCTAAAATTTGATTCACCCATTCTGTTTGGCCGTCAATTTAAAAATGGAATGCCGAAGAAAGCTTCATGTCTACCTTCAATATTTTAAAAAAAGATCTCCAAAACTTTGATACAAATTGGGTTCCTCGATCCGACACGATATCATCTAGTAAACCATGATATCAATACACATTATCAAGTAAGAGCCTTGTTGTGTCTTCACTTGATGATGTCTTCTTGCAAGGGATAAAATGTGCCATCTTGGTAAGTCGATCCACCTCAACAAAGATGCTGTCTATTGAATTCGATGGCGGCAGATTTGTAATAAAATCTATGAAAATTGAAGATCATGGACGACGCAAAATAGGCAATGGCTATAGAAGTCCATAAGGGCGATGTCGAGGGTTCTTGAATCTTGAACAAATGTCACAAGAGAGGATGAAATCCTTCACATCCTTCCACATGTGGGGCCACCAGAAATCTCGAGAAATGAGTTTCAAAGTCTTGTTGAATCCAAAATATCCCACAGTTGGAAAGTCATGACGAGATTGAAGGACTCGAAGTCGTATTGGCCCTTTTGGAATATAGAGCCGCTCCTCAAAGTATAAGAGATCTCCTTCAACCTTGAACTTGTCATCATTGATATGCTGCTTCATATGAAGGACTATTGAATCTTCAATGGTCGCAGCACGTATCTGGTTGAGGAAATCAGCATCAATTGGCACCACAGTAGCACAAATCTTAAATTGCTGTGGAATTAACAATGTCGTACACTGTTGATCAAGCATTGCTTTTTCAACCTTCAGCACAGGATATGATCTTTTTGATAAGGCATCAGATAGTCCTTGCTGCTTTCTAGGTCAATAAGTAATAACAAAGTCAAATCTAGATAGCGACATATTCCATCAAGCTTGACGACGGTGTCGGGGTAGAGAGAATCTGCCTCAAGAAAGCGCTGGGCTTCTGGCTGCCACTAATTACTCAAGCAAGATTCAAGTATAATAAAAACCCCCAATTTTATATAAAAGAGATCTCCATAGGGCTATTACACCCAATACACAAGCCTAATTTCCTCAAACCACTCAAAACATAACAAAATACTCTAAACCCTCATTCTCCCGTAGGAAGGGAATTTTTTCCAAACTTCAATAATCCATAACTTTTAATCCAACCGTCCAAAACTACTCCAAATTTACATGAAGTACTGATATATTCTTCACAACTACCACCACAAATTTCAACCGTTGATTCATTATCGATCTTTAGATATCGCCAAAACCCTAGCAGTAGCTTTAAACCCTTGTTTACAAACACCCGTGTACTAAATTCTTCATATCTCACAATCTAAAAGTCCAAATGCTATGAAACTTTGATGTATAGCTTCTTAGCACAATAATACACCTTCTTGGAAATTTCTAGACAAAAATTCATCCAAAAACTTAAGATATGGCAAACCCCATCACCATCAATAAAACGGTCTACTTACTACCTTGGAATTGGATGCGCTGTCTTCAACTCTTCATATCTCCTTCGTCTAAACTCAAAACTTAAGAATTCCTTCGTAACAAACGTAGATCTTGAAATCATCTTTCTAACCGCACCGTCCGATCTCCAAAGCCTCCGTAAAACTCCGCGAAATCCCAAAAGAGTGACAGTATGTATGAAATCCACTCTTTAACTTTGAACAAGTATAACTTCTTCACCCTAACTCCAAATCGCCTAAAATTTCCTCTCAAACTATACCCAAAACCCTAAAATTTACAACCCTACCTCTGAAATTGCAAATCCCCCTTTTGAAGTCGCCGAAAACCCTTGTTAAGGTCGCAGGCAGCCTCCTCAAAGCCCATTGGGCATGGTATTCGACCAATAGGGATGAAGTTTCCTATTCCTTGCCTTCATCCGACCATGGCTTGATTTCATTCCTCCCAATTAGCCTCTTACTAGCTTAAATTTTCATCCTTAAGTCCCCACCTTCTCTCAAGGCTTCATACTAAATATTTAGATCTTATAATTTTTAAATACCATAACTAAAATAAGTAAAATAAAATAAAATAAAGTTTCTTCTATCAACCATTTTTAATTTAACTTACTAACCATTCTAATACACATCTAGATTCATAAACATATAATATATTTTAACTAATTTTTACATACTGTAAGTAATTACAGTACGACAACGGTTTAGAACCCGAGTAGACATAAAATATTCCAGATTCTTGTGATCCATATATACAGTCATCGGATGCGCAACTCTTTTGAGGAAGTGACGCCACTCTTAGAAAGAATCCACTATAGCAAGGAGTTCCTTATCATAAATCTCGTAGTTGATCTCAGCCGCAGAAAACTTCCGTGAATAGAATACAATCGGATGAAGCTTATTGTCGATGCCCATCTGTGAAAGTACGGCTCCTAAAGTAAAATCCAAAGCATTGGTTTCCAAATAGAAAGCCTTTGCAAAGTTTGGATGTATCAAGATTGGAGCCGTAATAAATGCCATTTTAAGATTTTGAAATGCTTTTTCCGCTAGAGGTCTCCATTCAAGCTTATCCTTACATGTTAATTGAGTGAGTGGAACACCAACTTGAGAATAATTCTTGATGAAGATCCAATAGAAGTTAGCAAAGCCGAAAAAATATTATACATCTCTAATCG